>JACXGI010001786.1:53207-85200 GCA_016801175.1 Esox masquinongy
TATATATATATATATATATATATATATATATATATATATATATATATATATATATATATATATATATATATATATATATATATATATATATAAAAATATAAATAAATGTCAAATTTAATGCACTGTTTGCACTGTATTTCAATCCACAGTATATTGCATATTTGTGTAAAGAATCTTTTTTTTTTTCTATCAATGTATGTATCAAAGAATTAACCAAGCGTATTTATGAACTAGTGTCACTGCTTTTGATGTAGCAGTTACTGTATGTACAATCAAGAGAGCTGTCTCTTTTAGCTTGGCTGCTTGGCATTATTTCAGTGGGCTAAAGATAAGCCATATGCGCTTTGATATGGACATGTGCGTACGTGTGCTTGTGCATGGGTGTAGGTACCCTCATAGAGCTCATGTGAGAGTGGCTCATTGGTGTAGTAGACAGGCATTAAGGGAGGCCTCTTCGGTGTGTGAGAAGTAGACAATGGCAGCTGATACATTGCTAGTCATTGCGATCGCGTCCTCAGATCCTCCTAACTAGTCCAGCTAGGACATGATAGGCATTAAAAAGGCTTTTTTGATGTTTGCATGGCTGGGTTTCCGCTGCTTCTTTGGGCAGGAATGGTTTGGTTGGCTTAGGGAACAAGAACCTCTCAGGATTGGTCCATACATGGGCTGGGAGGAGGAACATGAGTTTGGCAGGTTAGAACCAACAACAGCCCAGGCAGAAGGTGAGTAAAGCACCCCATGATGCAAGAGCTCTGGTCATGGCAGCAATTTGTTGTTTGCATGTTTAGCTTGAATAGCGGTTTGCATTTCCTGAAACAACTGCTGATTGAGATACAGCATCTTGTGTTTAGAAAGGTGTTTTGTTTGTGTTCCTCCTTTTTTGTAACTATGCCAACCTTACCAGTGCCATATACACTCAGTGGCCAGCTTATTAGGTTCACCAACCTGTTTATGAAAATTGATAACTGGTACAGACATTCAGCCATGGTTTCCAATGTACTGTTCTACTAAATGTCTATATGGTTTTGACTTTTGCCTCAATGTTGCCATGAAAACCCTTAAAATAGGTGGAGAAATGTGGCCTAGAGTGGTTAATAGATGTATAAGCTACCAGTGCGCATATATCGCTGCCACAAGGGTTTAAATCTGTCCACATAATTTCGGCACACTTCTCAAGCATTCCCAGTGTATAGTTGGTTCATGTTATAGGCAGACTCCACTCAGACATTCCAGGTGAGAGTCAAGTCTTTGATCTCACAGAGAGAGCAGCCCGGTTCTCTCCGTAGACACGGTGAACTGTTCCAGTTATGAGCAGCTGATACCTTGCCCTCAGCTGACAAAACAGATGTGGGAGAATCACATTATCGCCCCTCGCTTGTTTGAAACGTGGTGATGTCCTCTCGTATACCAAAGTAAAAGTATAAAACTTGTCTCTGATTAGCGATTCATGTGTTGTTTCCTTTTGTAGAAGTCAATCTGTTGGGACTTTTGGACATGCTTTCCCCTGACCTCTACAATGTGTCTACAGCAGAGGATGACCAAGGCTTGGCCTGTAAGATCAGAGGGAATTCCCTCTTGTTCCGACCACACAAACACATTTAAAGGAGAAATGTGTAAGTTCTGCTCTCAAGCGTCTACAAGGGGAATAGCAGAAATAACTAGCTAGCATGACAATCTAGCTAACGTTGTACAACATGTGGTTTGGAATTCCCAATTTATATAGTCTGTCCTGCAGAAGGGTATGGATAACTATTTCTATTTTCAGTTCTCCATAGCTTTATCCTAATTTCTTTGGGACTGGCAATTACACACAACCACCAGATCTAAATAAACAAGTATATTATCTATAAAACAATTAGGGCCGGTTTCACAGACATAGATTGAAACCTAGTCTAGGACTGAAACATCAAGCTCAATTGAGTTTTCTACTGAACTCGATTTTTTAGTCCCAGACTAGGCTTAATCTGGGTCTGCGAAACCGGCCCTTAATCTACTGAGCCTGAATAGGCTGAAACTATTCGGGAAGTTCTCTATTTGAAATGACATCTTTTGCCAATAACCTTTATAATATACTTAGAATGTTTCTTCTTGGTGGAAATCTTACAAATGGCTCTTTAAACATCATTATCTCTAGGGGAAATGTAGAACTGTTTTTGACAAAGTTATCTAAGTATACAGCACAGAATGCAGTTTCATGCTAGGGGTAGGACCTCACATTGCATCCTATAGAAACATTGCATCTTATATGGATTATTATGGTTTAGAAACAATCCTGATGACACCTGTAACACAACTATTCCATTTGATTTGGAAGAAGTATTCTTTGGGAGCTCTAACTTGCTTACTATTACTATTTGATTAGTTTTCTTATATTAACTAGGATTTTCTTGAGATACAGCATACGGACTCAAATAGCCTTTCAAAACTAATGGTCCCCACAATAAAAGTCCCACAATAGTCTCCCATAGAAGAAGAAAAGTTTTCTGAATAACAATTAGTTATGCCTAATTCACAACCGGAATATCACTCAGTAATGCAACACTATTGCCAATATAGGCAGATCAGGGGTAATAAGTAAGAGTATACTATTCGAACTCTCTAGGCCCTACTGCATTTAACAAGCTGCCCCATGTGACTGTAGGTCATTGATTTTGACTGCAGTGACAGTGCAAATAGTAGGCCATAAATGCATCCTCTTGAGTAGTGATTTCAACATATTTTTCCACAATCTGGCCTACCATAAAGCCTATCCAAAAAGAGAATGTATGCAGGGTTCAGCACACACTGTCGTGATAAGCAATTAATTCTAAAACACTGAGAAATATTGGAAATTCTTTACGAAATACATGACTCTCCTCTGCATTAAATGTAAAAAATACAAAAACCTCCCCATTAGAAATTAAAAAGCATGACCCACCCCTATTTTGGTTACCTAAATGACATATTGCGTAAAATATTTTAAAAAAACGTGAGAACATTTCTTTGAAAATGATTTTCAAAGACTTAAAATCAACATGCAAAATCTAATTTTAGAGTAAGTCAACTTAGGATTCCTTAGCTTTTTTCAAATGAAGTTAAAAAAACATAGTACCATGTGCCTATCCACAAAATTATAAAAACATGACAAAATGTTTTTTAAACATTTTCCAAGATTTTTAACATGGAGAAAAGTATTTCCTGACAGACCACATCACTGAGCTACATTTGTTCAGCATGAGCAAAGACACCTGAATACAAAGTTTCAAATCTTTAGGTCAAACGGTGCGGTGTATATGTGAGTTTTAGTGAGGCTAAATCATTGCCATTCTTTTTGACTATGGCCTTCTATTTCTGTGAGTCAGACTGCGGTGTAAATGTGAGTTTTAGTGGGGCTAAATCAGTGGCATTCTTTTTGACCATAGCCTTCTGTTTCTGTGAGACAAATTAAAAGAAAAGTTCCAAACGTATGCTTATTTGACTATATCAAATATGTGATTATATCAAGCAAAAAATGACTGCTTTCCCATCCTTCAGTGGGTGAAACCTAAAGAATGCACCTGGCACATTTTTTTTGCTCTGAAAAATCTAAAGAACATTCCTTCTCCACAGAGATGCTCAATACTGACTGCCTCTCTACTAATCCACCACATTCCTCTCTAATTGTATGTCCCCTTTATCTGGGCAGGTTTCTAGCAGGGCTCCGGTGGGATGGAAAGTGGCACTGACTGGCCCTGTCTGTCTTGTCCAGACTGGAGGTGTATGCTGACTGCAAACTGCTGAAGAGTACACCCTGGAAGAACTCCCAGCCTGGAGGTCTCCACCCAGGGCCCCACTCTGATGGGAGGTGCTACCCAGCTGTACCACACACCTTTTATCGTAAGCCCACTGCTTTTCTGACCCCCGTGCTACATTCCTCACACCTGCCCCAGCCCTCCTCCCACCTTGGGTGAAAGAGGGGAATAGACCTGAAAGGACGGCAGGCTCTGTGTGAAGTTCATTGTCACCTTTTTGGGTGGAATGTTTGGTTGGATTAATCAAAGGACAGGACAAACGAACTTGGCAATGTACCCCGATTATTCATATCTTCTTGTACAGTTAATAATATGATTTTATCTTAGAAATTGATTCATTACTTTCATTTGAACTGATATCGCTCTTGATGATATAATCGTTTTTATATGCATTTGAAGTATTATTGGAATTTTGTCTATTTTACTCGCAATTGTTCTTTTTTTTCTTTTGTATATGAATGGCCCTTCTGACAAGTCTTCACAAAAGGAGCTCTGCGTTAAATGCATAGAAATCAACGAAGCAACATCATTACATGGTGTTTCTTGGTCCTGTATGGCTGGTGCAAGCTACCCACAGTGTGTGTGTGGACACAGGCAGGCGTATGGCGTATAGTGTGGGTGGTCTCTGACTCCAGCCATCCCTCATCCTGGCCCACGTCAGTGACAAGGCCTGTATGGATGACGCTGCTTCTGGCTCACTGATTACCTGCATGTATAAAATGTCCCATACCCAATCACCCTGTCCTTCATTGCTCTAAACAGCACCAACACGTACCTCACACTATAACAACTTGCACTCCTCTCTGTAAGCCGCTGACTAATTTACATGGAATATACATATTTTCAGTAAATGATCTGGTGGATTCTGGTCTGCCTGTCTGGAGCCACCCCATGACACAGGAAGTGGACCTGTCACCGTGTGCCGTGGTTGAAGGCTTTTTTCCCCGGTTGTTCCGTCACAGCAGTGGCCTGTGAAAGCCAGCCCAGCGCTGGGCCTTCAGCAGGGAGGGGTCTGGTCTAGCACTGTGTGTGTGTGGGAGTGAGACAGGGGAGACCGACTCTTACTACAGTCAGAGGGATCCGCTGCCAGCATCTGTCAAGTCCGCAGTGATGCAGGGCCTTGTCACTGCTCTGCTGCTGTTATGCTATGTAAGTTCAAATCCTCTACTATCAACTCTGATTTTATAGATTTGCAAAGAACAGGAAATAGCTGCACATTATTAAATGTGTTAAAAAAGGACTGTTGATGGGATGTGAAATGACGCTTGCATTCAGATTCGTGCTCTGTTGTACTCTGGCAGTGTCTCACGTGTTACTGGTAAGCCTGTGATAAGTGCTATTGCAGTGTAAGACAGAAGGTCAATCCGACGTGGGTGTTTTGATTTGTTCCCGGTCAGTGCCTTGGCAGTGGCATACGAGGCCTGGTCACTAACAATGCAATTTTTGCCGAATCTAATTCATTTCCAACCTGTTTAATTTGGGACTGACCTTCCTGTCACGGTATAGCGTTGCTTACTTATTTAGATTCTTTATGGGTTTTTGGCAAATGCAAATATATTCGCCACTCTTTCCTGCATCTTGATGTGGTGGGTACACTGTGTCCAGCCATTGGGAGAAATATGCCCTGGATCAAGCCTGAGGCCTTTTTACATGTGCATGTGAGTGGATGGGAGTGGACAGTGAAGATTTTCACATTTGCAAGACAAGTCTCATAAATCGTGGGGTAAAAGCTGGCAAGCCCAAGCCCTTAGTAATATTACCTCTGTTCGAAATGATATAATTCTTGATGCAATCTTAAACAGAATAGGTGTATTACAATGAAATACAGTGTCTTTCTGTTTTTGGCGTTTGACCTTGACATTTCAGTGCAAAACAGGCATGAACTTAAAACTGTGAATATGATTTAGTACTTAGTTCAGTGATGATTGGCATCTCTAAGGCAACATAAATTAATTTGGTAGTGGATTCTACTCAGTTTTTTTTTTTTGCATATTTCCCATTTACTCATAAAATCATAGAGTCCTCTACATAAAACTATTTTTAAAAAGTCCTCTATGATTTTAAATTCCAATCACTATTAGCTGTTCGACATTTGAAGACAAAGCTTTGTGTTACAGGCAAGGCCCATTCCTCTTCCACTTCACATCAATGGGGCTATTTTCCTTTTTAGTCATTCCTATTGGACACTGTTTACTTAAATTACAACCCTGGTGGAATAAAAGACACTTCCTGGTTTATGAGGGATAACAGCCCCTTATTCAACCATTTCTTGAACATAGATATAGCTAGAAGAATGGCTTAAGTGGGATGCTGCCTGGCTGAATAAGACCTGTAACTCATGTAAGCTGCCATGGCCACGTGACCAGGATGCACTTACCAGTTGCCTGTGAGTCGGCCCCTTACACGGGGTCAGGGCCAAAGCAATGGGGCTCATTGCTACTTGAACTTAGGTGGTCCTATGGAATTGTACTGTCATTGTTTGACATCATCAAACAAAGACTGCCATTCAGTCTGCAGTGTCAAATCTGTCTGAGTCCTGTCCTCTTCTCATTGGTTTAGACCATTGACCAAAAGGTTCTCACAACTTTGTTGGGGTACGTGTGTGACTGTGTGTGATAGTGAGCTATCACTATCAGAGTTTAAAATTCAATCAAATTTAAAAAAAAATGTTTTATGTAAAGCCATGTATGTATTGAGTCGTGAAAGTGATCAGCCAAACAAATCAGTTTACTCATCCAGCGGTAAGCTTTAGCTGTGTTATTAATTATTTCATCTTAGGGAATTATCGCTTTAGTAAATGTGTATTTAACATTAATAAATATTTTTGTGAATGTGATTATAAAGAAGGAAGGGCATTCTCTTTAAATAGTCATTAAAATATCATTACATAAAAACTAAAAACTATCAACAAATGTCTCAAATATTGATACTGTCCACTTAAGTTTCCCTTAAGATGAGGACCTTGTTAGGTTATGAACAGGTCTTGGTTGTGAAATCTTTGATGCTCAATATCACAGTAATATACTTTGCACAATTAAATATTTCTAGTCCAAAGGTCTCAAGAGAAGAATATTTTAATATACATATGGAACTGAATAAAAACAAACTTTCTTTATTGATCATAAAATGTTTTAGGCAGTTATTAGACTTTTTTATTCATACAAAATACAGGATCATCTTTCCTTTTCTCAATATCAAAGGCATTTAGCTGCTAGGATTGCTGCCTTCGCCAGTTAAAATATTAGTTTTAGTAAAATTATTCATACCAGTTGATTTTCCCAACAAAGCATTTGTTGTATATATCAGAAATAGTCCCAGTGATTTTGTCCCAAAATTCTCATGCACAGAGGAGTTTATGTATTTTCTTGTTTTCAGTTTCATAAATCTCTCTTTTATCTCTCCCCTGTCTACCCTCTATCAATAAAGCATAACATGCCCACCAATATAACTCAAAGCATTTAAAAGTAAATGGGCATTCAAATAATTGTTTGCAAGACATGAATGTCAGCTTTTGAATCATAGGGAAAAAAGAAACCCTGACAAATCTGAGACAGTGATCTAATACTGATGATTAGAGAAAGTAAACATAGCAAGATCCATTGTTTTGTTTATCGGTTTCCAGGGCACCGTCAACCAGGTGACCTTTACAATGGGTGACCCGACAGCAGCCAAACTGCTCTGTGAAGACAACCATGCCCCCTGCATCCTTTACAGAAACAAACGGGTATGGTCCACCCAGGTGTTTATTTGTAGGGCCTGAATTGATAACCAATAAAGCTTTATGCGAATGATGTAAGGAATTTATTTTTTGTGTGACACTAATGGTTGGGATTTTAACTGTGCCACAACTCGTCTGTTGGGTGGCTCCATCGGTCGTGAAAACAGTCTGCGGGAGTTTGCAAGGTTAATGAGAGGGATAAATTGTTTTTATTTTGGACTCAAGCTCCACTCTTTATGATATTCCTGGAATTTTTTTTAAAGTAGGGCGGCCTTCTTTTAAGTCCTCTTCAAAAATTTGGCATAGTCCTAGTCCAAGCACATTGTTTTCTTTATAAAGCATATATATTCTTAATTGAAATATTGACTAGATTCTTCATTGAAATATTAAAATAAAAATGAAATGTTAAATGTTTTCATTTCAGCTGACTCTCCAGGAGAAAGTGGTTGCAGATGATGAAGACGTGCTTGGTCAAGTTAAGACCTGGGCATCATTCAGAAAGGAAGATCCCTCAGGAAGTAAGTTTTACGGACCTGCTCTGAGTGATCAGACTGCAGAGCAGAACAAGAGCAATCACCTATGGACACAAACCTTGACATCCAGAAGAACACAGCCAGGACCAGAGAAACTGAGAAGTACAGGAGGAATTACCCCAGAAATAGACTTATTAACTATCCCTCATGAGATTGGAAGCCCGAATGGAACCTCTACACTGCGGGGTGATAATGAAGCAAAAATAGCTAGACATGTAGTTAAATATGTACAGCTTGCAGCTGATACCTTGTCAGAGTTCCCCCTTTCTGCCCCTGACAGACCATCTAAGAGGGACAGGTCTAGTGAACAAGGGTCCCACTCTGAACCCCATTCATTGGAAGATATCAAAAAGTCACACAGTGAAAACAACACAACGTCTTCACGTACTACCAGACCCGTTCATCAGCCATACCAAACCAATACGACCAGTTATGTCTCTGAAATCAAATCTTCAGTATTACCCTCTCAGACAGTGGAGACAGCCCTTCTCAGTCCCGCCGCATGGTCAGAAAACCCTACTGAACCAGCCCTTCTGGGCTGGGAGGCAGATGGAGGAGAATCAGTAGTTTCAGAGAAAAAAATATTAATGAGGTTAGATGATGTAGAGATTCCACCTGAAACCAAAAAGGCCTTTGGGCCCGGAAGACAAAGTGGGTCTTTAGAACCTACTATACAACCCAACCTTTCGGAAATCAAGAGTATAGGTCAGGAGATGCTGAAATCAGTTTTGATTACTCCTCATCCAGTGTCACCTGCTGAGAATAGCACTGTCACATGGAGAAAGATTGTTGCAGAGGCTTCTCTGCCCAGCAGTTTGGCTACAAAAGCAAATCACACTGATATCACTTTCACATCAGCTGATGGCGAAGCTTCTAACCAGAGACAAAAGGAGAGTAAAAATATGGCAAAGACTTTGACAGAGGCTGGACATGTTCTTGAGAAGGGGGATTTGGTTTTACCTGAGGTAAAGACATTACCAGTGGATATAGAGATGCACACCAAAACAGAGTCAGAAAGCAAAATGGACACAGAAACAGAAATAGAAGATGTGGATGACCTCAGTGGTAAGGTTCCAGAGACAAAGGATGTGGATGTAGCCGACAGCAAGTTGGCACACAACAGAACACAAGTCAACACAAAACAGTTCAAAAACATTGCGGGAACTGCAAAAAACAAAGTTCTAACTGAGCTTATGTCCCCGAAGCAGAGAGGATCGAAGCATAAACTGTCACCTACCCCTCCACCTTCTGCCCACATTCCAGGTAAAGTACACAGCATGTGACCTTCGGCACTGTACCCTCACAGCATGCAGAGGGAGGGCAGCATGCACCCTTCTGGCTCTCTGTGGCTTGGGTTTTACTTCTGTTTCCTCAGAGAGCAGAGAGGTCAAAGGGTCATCTCCATGGCAACAGTTGAGGCAGGGCCTCAACCATTGAAACAGCATCTGTCTCTGAAAGCACCGAGGATTCTGTAGGAGTCCAAGATGAACAGCCTGTCCATTCCTGTCATTTCAGCCAGTAATGAACCAAGACCCACTCTCAGAGAGCAAGTGACAACTTACAGTCCACGGCTTCGAGGGCAACAGGTAAAATATGCCAGTCATAGAGATTCAAATCACACAAAAATACTTTCAGTTTGTTAGCTGTCTACAGCATAATGTGTGATGATTTAATAGAATGTTTAGGGGCACACATTGGAGACTTAAACATTCATTCCTGTATTTTTGGTCTTTGATTGAACAAACCATACCATACTAAAGAATGTCCCTGAATACTAATAGACCAATTATGTCTCACATTTAAATGTAACGTTTCTTGACATTTTCAACAAATCTACACAGTGGTGAAGCAACTCTGAACACCCAGGAAAATACTGGTTGGTTTGCTACCTCATCCAGTCCACTGAACACCATACACACAATGGAAGCCAAAAACAGAGGAGCAAAAAAACACGACCATTCAGGGAACACCAGACGTTTCACAATTGTGTTATGGCCCTAAGTTAAATCCGTTGTGCTAGCTATGGAATATTTCCAATGCTTAGAACGGCTAGGGGTCCCCGAAGAGAAGTTTGAGAATCATTGGAATATTGCTCAAGAATATCTTCAACACAATAACGCTCGGGCGTTATGAAGGGATATCTATTCTCAGTGCAGGATGATCAGCCACTTACGTACTACTGCAAGCCAGTAGTGGCTGAAGATCATGTGTAAATGAGTTTGCTTGAAGCTTATTGAATTAAGCCCAGGGTGTTGCTGAAGGAATTGGGTCATTCACGTCCACTACAAAGGCCTTACGCATGGGGCTTGGCCTATTATGCTGCATGTATAGAGAGAAATTACCCATATTGAAAGAGGGAGGGAAAATGCAGGAGGGATGATGCTGTTCATCATTCTGTGTAGCCGGCAGGAGTCTTTTGCAATAAATGAAAGTTCGACAAAGCTATACACTTGCCTCCTCCAGTGGTTGGTTTTGGAATTGCAACATCTAAGTATACTCCTCCTGTATGTTAAGCAGTGGACATAGGAAACGAATGGGATATTTTACTTAAATATGTTTAGTATTTTGTTCATTATTCCACTGGTGACACAATCCCAAAGTTTCAAAAGTCACATTTTCAAGAGAAAAAAAATCTTCAAAACTTCATTGCTGACATGCAAATGTTTTTATTGTATAATGAATAAAGTAACAAAATGCTAAAAGATACTTGAGTAAAATGTCCCTTTAATTTATCAAGAAAGGCAAACATGATTTTCTTTTAAACCCAATTAGTATTTTGAAAGAAATAGAGAAATGGGATATTTGTCAATTGCACAACACTCATAACCAAAACAGAGCTTCAAATAATACTTATGAATTCAGAGAATAAAGAGAATGGATTTTTTTTTTTTGCCAGGGACTTCAAGGCCCACCGGGTTTGACTGGACTGCCTGGGCCAAAGGGGGATAAAGTATGTGTTCACACAAAATCTAATGTATTCATAAGGGACATATGATCATCTTAATGGCTTTGTATCATTGGAAACTGTATTCTTTGTGCTCAGCAGATTTCTATTTACACATGAAAGTGGGCTTGCTCATGTGACCATTTTGTGGAAGTCCATAAAACACTGAAGTGTGTTTTGTGACAGGGCTACGCTGGTGGGATGGGCCGAACTGGACTCACGGGCTACCGAGGCCCCATCGGCCCACCAGGGATGCCCGCCATCGTAGTGTTCAAAACCTCTGAGGAAGAGTGGGGGGATTTCAAGGTGCTGTTTTACTGTTTCTCATAGTGCACACCAAAAGCTTTGTCATTGCGTGTTTGTTTGGGTAAATTATTATAAATGTGATTATATTTCACCATACCACCGCTAGTTATATGCCCGCACTTGTGATTTGTTAGTGACCCTTCAAAAGTTGTGTGTGCTGTTCTCTTCCAGAAAAAGAAATTCTACAAAAAGCTAGTTGCAACTTGGCCGGTAGGTGATCAGGCTCTATACATAGAGAGATCGTGTTATTGGAGGCAGCGTAGCGACCAAACCTTGTAGGAGTCTAGATCACTGTCTGTTATTCTTTCAAATGCTTTTTTATGATGAAGCCACAGGGTAAAAAATACAATTAAACACAATGGTGCAGAAAATGAACAATCAAAATGAGAACGTTAAAAAAAGGCTGACAAAAAAATGAATGAATCACAACTTGCCACAGTTACCTAGACCGCATAGCCCACCTGGGGGTCAATGAAGCATATCAAATAAACTGTATAACATCAGATTAGAAGATAGACCATTTACTTTTTTGAAATAATTTCACAGTCTGTTCTGTACATCATTTAGAGTGTTGGTTGTTTATCCTCAGAGATTGAAGGGTCCTCCAGGACTACCTGGCCCCCCCGGAGATCCTGGACCTCCTGTGAGTATAAGCTGTAACAATATCATTAGCCCATTACTCACTAATGGACAACTCAAATTGACACCTGTCACACTCAACACTTGTTTACTGATAGCTAAGGTTGTTTTTATTCCAGGGACCACCGGGAATCACTGGAAAACAAGGAAAGAAGGGAGATCGAGGGAAAATCGTAGGTATCTCAGTTTTATCTGAATTTGATGACTGTCTCGGGCGAGGCATAGCTTGCATGCATGTGAGTTGAAACCCATTCCGGATGTGGACACGTGAGTGGGAACCGATAGTGCCATGTGGCTCTGTAATTTGAGCGTGGTGCTTGCAAAGCCAGGATTGTGGGTTCAATTCCCTAGGGGGACAAGTGCAAATAAGTAAGAAAATATATGCACTAACTAATGTCATTTATCTGGATAAGAGAGTATGCTAACTGACGGAACTGTGATCAACTCATTTTATTATACATTCATTACAGCTGACAGCTCCAACAATGAGAACAGCATCAGTTAAGTCAGCCTATATATTTGAATGTCAACGTTAAATTCTATTACTTTGACTCAGATCTAAAAGCATGCATGGCAGTGAGGTGAAGCTAACCCACCTGCTGTTTCCATTTTCCCTCCTCTGCTATCCCAGAGTGTTAACCACACTTATAATAGGATTGCTGTAAGATGAGTGAAATGACTGCTTCCACACCACAGTATCATAGCAACACCAACGTCAGGCCAGAGGCCAACACTGCTCTCATTAGAATGCACTGGAGATCTGAGCCTAAAAGCTACATACTTTCAGCATTTTGCTTTCAGCATTTTGGTCTGTAATGCAGCAGCACCATCAAGTATATGAGAAATTCTTGTGAGTGCCTGGAGTGTCACTGATTCACCACACCTTAGAGCAGGACCTGCTTTTCAGTGATCAGCTGTCGAAAGCAGAGATTTAAGAAGGTTTTATAGGATGTTTATGGGCTTTTGTAGCTCGTTTTAGTGTTTGTCTTCCTGTTTAACTGAACAGAGAAACATTTAACATACACAAATATATCCTTGACAGTGCAAAGACATTTTTATACGTTTATATTGACTGAATTTTTAAAACATATATTCAACACAGAAGTGATGCCATTCCAAGCCGACCCATTCATCTGAAATGCATCACTGCTAGTTGCTCTTTTTGTCCTGGCACAGTGTAACTGCCGTGATGCCCAGCCGTGCCAGGCTGTCTCAGACAGACGGTGGCAATGCTGGCGCCTCATAGGCCAGCAGACTGGGCAAACTGTCTGCAACTGAGTGCCAGTAAACCTAGCAAATAGTCTGAAAGAACAACTTCCACCACAATGTTACCTCAGCTAAGCTTTAGTTGAGATGCAAAAAGATATTTTTATGATTTACCTTAACACAACTGTTGGGGTTTTTATCATTAACTGATAGTAATTCACCCTTGCTGGTGAAACACTGTACCCTCACATCCTCTCTGCTTTTTAGAATCTATGAACCTTGCTCAAAAACACCACTTGTTGGTTTAAAAAATGAATGGAAGATTTCCATTTGTAAGGGAAAGCATTGTCATAAATGTGCCACCTATTGGAGTCGTTACCTGAACATCTGACATTATAATCATTTTTACATTACATTAGTTTTATCTAGTTGAATGAGACTTGTAGTCAGATTTATATGCCTTTCAGGCCGGGACACTTGACAAAGTGCTGCTTGCACATTTGTTGAGCCTCACCGTATACCTCTGGCCCAGAGTTTTTCATTATGTTTTGTGAATAGAAAATAGTATTTACATATTATGTAAATGTTATTTAAATAACTTTGTGATCTGGAAAATTGTTGCACTGTATACAAACCGTAAATCTCCAACCACCCCACGTCTGTATTCCAGGGGCTTCCTGGATCACCAGGAATACCCGGGCCTCCAGGACGACCTGGGAATGATGGGATTGATGGTATGGATTCTGATGATGGCCCACCAGGCCCACCCGGGGAAAAGGTATGATACCCACAGAGGAAGGAGGGTTCAATGCATTTTATGTTAATAAAGACCATTCCGGCGTCATTGTTGACAGACTCCTCTACTTGTCCTAACAGGGTCTCCAGGGTTACAGAGGAGAGAAGGGAATTAAGGGGGAGCTGGGTGAGTGGGTAAGAATTGCTCGAACTTTTAACGTTGTGTAGATTATGCGTGATAAGGCCTAAGAGTGTGTGGTATGTGACCAAAATACCACGACTGTTCTTAAACACAACTTAAAGGGCTGTTCTTAAACACAAATTCAGCGCAGTCTGATTGGATACAACGCAATAGCTGTGATATATTGGCCTTAAAAAAAAAAACCTGGAGATGTTATACTGCTGTTATAAACTGGTTACCAATGTAAATAGAACAGTTTAAAGGAAGGTTTCGTCATACCCATAGTATATTGATTGATTTACCAAAGCCAATTAATATTTAGGGCTCCAACCAGAAACTTTTAAATTTAGTGTAACATTAAAAAACACCAAGATGTATTAGTGGACAGATATAGTTCCAGCCCAAAGTTCAAAACTGTTGACTGGTACTTTATATGATAGTCAAATTTATAAAATGAATGGTTTTCAGCTGGGGCAAACATCATAATGTAAGGTCTGACCATATAGGTTTTTATCTTGAGGGCCAGCTGCAATATGCCCTGATGCTTTCCACAAGTGGGTTCTGCAATAAATAGTATGCTAGACATTTCTTTGATACTGTAGAAATATTGCCACCAATTTGAAAGCAAATCTGTGTTATGTTCAGGGTTATGAAGGAGAACCAGGACCACAGGGAAACAGAGGCAGAAAAGGAGATAAGGTAAGAATGAGCATCAAGAAAGTGCTGTTACTGGTGATAGTATAATTGTTTTGATGCCAGTGTGAGATGTTTAAAGTTGCTTCCCAACATTGATTTATTTTCCGGTTCTGTTTATGGAGCTGGAAGGACTTGCAGAACCAGACATCCACCACTCATTCCACTCCAATACACACAGACTGAGACACTGTCTTTATACCTCAGTAGCCTTACGAGTATCAGTCAAAAAAGTGTTCCACATTACCTTGGAAGGTGACAATTTTTATCCATTTATACTATACAGTATCTCTGATGTAAATCTGGAATGAATTCTTGTTCATCTATATGAAACTATTGTAGTGTAATAACAACAGAAGTGTTCTCACACTCAAAGGAGAATATCACTATTTCCAGTACTGATTTTAGATCCTTCATTTCCTTATGAAAAAACAGGCTTCTGGAAAACAATTATACATCTTTGGCCAATTTGTGTCACAATTTGTGTCACTGTCCAAATATTTATGGAAGGCACAGTATTTTGGAGCCTGCATAAGTATAATGGGTGCACTGCATAATACTGTACAGACTGGCAAATCAAAAAGGATTTTAACCACTTAATTGTAATTTCCAATTTATTTGTTGCAATGCAGAATAAACTCACACATTAAGATGAAAATTGTTTAACCTTAACTTCCTGCACAATCCAAAAATGGACGTGGTGATGTATGGAGTGACTGGTGATAAAGAAAAGCATAGATAGCTGTATCAGTTTTTAATTATAATGTTTACAAAAATGGAGAAAATCTAAATAAAAGTCAGTGTTCCTGCAATGTTCACCAACAATAAGTACATTTAAATGCAATATAAAAAAAATCTGTTGCAGGTACTCTATTAAAAATAATTTGTTTTTTTTATTAATGTTTTCCTTTGTCAAAATCAATTATCCATTACAAATGCTTTGTAGTATCATGTCTTTTAAAATGTCAAGTCAACAATAAAAACAAAAAAACATTAAAACATACTATCACCATACGTCTGTACATTCATATATTAGCATTAGGATTTAGCATCTACCAGCAATAACTATGGTATATTAAACAAAGTGAATCATTAGAGGTTACAGTAAATTATATTAATACGTTATAGAGAGAGCTTTCTCTACTTCAGTGTCAATTCATGCTGCTCCAGGCCAATGGTAAACAATGCTACCAACATTTTGCATTCAAAACCATCAAACAAAAGTACCAACCTGATTTTCACTTAATTAAAACTCCCTTTGAACACTACCTACTAAATGGACAATGTAGTTAATCATGTGATCTAATTATTTTGAGAGTCGTATTGTACTTTTGCACATTCCAAACCTGAATTAACTGTGTAGAATGAGATGAGTGTTGTTCACTATCAGACATTCTCTAGATTGTTTTGTTAGTGGCGTTTAACGTTTGCTAAAGTTGGCTGTAAAATATTGACATTTATCATATTGACATTTATCATATTGACATTTATATCAACACTGATTAAGGAGCTCTGCTGTGAACTTTGATTTCAACCAATCCCAGGTGGTTATCAGTTCAGTGAGGATCACATCCCCGCATTTAGGATTTTTTAAAAAGTTTTTACATTACATTCTAACTTTTAAATGTAGTTCTAATTTACTGTCTTTGTTGCTGTCAGGGAAATAAAGGAAACCGTGGACTCATAGGAATCACTGGATATATAGTGAGTAATAACTAACTAAGACCTACTCTAAGAGCACCAATTCTAGATGATAACTAACGCTTCCTTGGTTTAGCATCATTAAATGTCAGTTTTCAAAACTGTGTTTAGTTAAAGTACATATGCATTTCGCTGACACTGCAAACCTGGCCTAACTCTCTTAATACATTGCTTGTATTGCGCTTGTATACATCAGCTGTTTGATACCGAAGCTGTGTTAACTATGAACACACTGAAGTATGTTGACTGTTTAAATGGTTCCTTTCATGCTGTGGTCTGTGTAGGGAATAACTGGACCAAGAGGACAACTGGGCTTCCCTGGAACATCGGGACCTACCGTAAGTGTCACGGTTGTCTGTGAGCAGTTACAGTCATGATTCATCTGTTCTTCAAAATAATGCACCCGTCTTCTTAAAAATGTCTTCACTGTCTTGAGAGAAGTTTTTCTGTTTTTAAGGGAGACATCGGTGGCATTGGGTTCGTCGGATCGCCTGGCCCTCCTGTAAGTGACTCTGCTTCACTTTTTTGGATCATACTCCAAAACCAATGGAAACCAAGTCCTACAAGCCACCTATATTGACCTAATAATGACATTTTTAGGGCATAATGGGGCCAAGAGGACCAATCGGAGTCCCAGGAGTCAATGGACCACCAGTAAGGACAAACTGTAGCATTATGTTTCAATTATTGAGACAGATGTGTCAACAGCGCTGTCCAATCTCTCCATCTATTATTAGGGCCAACCAGGGGAACCAGGCCTAAGGGGAGCTGTTGGACCTCTGGTGAGAATCCAACTTCCTGAATTGAAAGATAAATTGAACCCACCTCTATTATTGGCACCCAGGTTCAAGTCTTATTCTGGTATTGCATTTTCGTTTCATATACCAGGGAGAGCCAGGTTCTAGTGGGACTGTCGGATTCCCTGGTATTCGTGGACCTCAGGTTTGATTGATTATATTGATACACATACTTTTCAAAATGTGAACTACAGTTTATATCTGAGCTAGTTTAGGATTGTCACATTATGTCACATTTACGCTCTGGATCCACTAAAGCAAAGGATGAATATATTGGTTTTGTCCACAGGGAGAAATAGGTGGAGATGGACTTGCCGGTCCAAAAGGGAATCCTGTGAGTGTCCGTTGATTATTTTGAGAGTTTTCGTTGACTGTCTACACACTGACTGCGTTTACACACTGACTGCGTTTACACACTGACTGTGTTTACCAATTGTATAACCAATTGGTCTCTCTGAAGAGAGAAGGTCTGTTGTAATTGGTCCAAATGAAAGGAAAAATAGCATAAGTTGACAGCCTGTGTACACAGAGCAAAGAAATAAACAAGAAATGCTACTTCTAAAATCCATGTTTTGACATAAGCTTAAAAACAAAGATTGTATTTGGCTACATTTTGGATTTAAAGCAGAACTCCCATTTTGTTTGGATGTTGGATTCAATGGACCATGAGGTGACCATGAGTTTAATCTTTTGTATTTCATTCAGTCAAATATTTGTGTTTATTAACAGGGGGAAACAGGTGATGAGGGGGACATAGGTGAACCAGGACCCCCTGGACTTAATGTATGTTTACATTTTTTGAATCCTGAAATGCTAGATGTTTATGTTTAATAAATCCATTTGTAAAGTCTACTTTATTCAAAGTTCTTTTTCCTCTTATACCAGGGAGCCAATGGCAAGCCAGGAAAAACTGGACCCTCAGGTGATCCAGTAAGATTACTTAAAGCAATTTATTTTCTTAAGTTAAAGCAATTTTTGTCTGCACACCTGTGAAGCAACAGGGAAATTTCACATGGTCAAATGACACATTCATTTTGTAGATTTAGCCCTTTTAACCTATCAGTGTGCTTAAACCTTATGCCAAAGTCAGGTTTTCTTACAACTTAATACTTACCTATTAGCCATTCGCCAGCAGCATAGCACCCTGCATCCAACTGCTGGCATGCTATTAAGCTAATCAGGGTTGGTCTTGGCCTGTTCCTTGATGGTAGACCAGATGCTGCTGGTGGTGTTGGAGTGCCAGAAGGTATCCCAGTACCCCAGGGCAGTTAATGTCCTGGCTACATTTCCAATCTGGCCATCAAATCATTTTACCTAATCATCCCAGGCTTCCACTTGGCTAAAAATGTTTTTTTTTAAGCACTATAGATACTAAATGTATGCAGTCAATAATGTAAATTGCATACGAGCATCAACTAAATGACTTCAATGTTAATTTACCCTTTGTGTCTATTCTACCCACTTTACTATGTAGCTGCACGTCCTTGTGTGTCCCATTATGCATGTTTTCCTTCCTGATCTAGGGAATCAAAGCATCAACGAGAGGTGACAAGGGTGATCCTGGAATGAAAGGGGAACGGGTCAGTGAACATTATTGCCATACTACTCAAAGTCCTTGCTCCAGTATATTCATATAATTATAGTATTAGTGTTAGGTTTATTAATCCTGAAGTATGACGGCCCATGGGCATATCTTTTAACTTAATGCTTAAGTATGACAGCCTTTTAACTATGTCATTTTGAGCATTAACATGAAAAGAATTTCTAAAATGTTCAACATGTTAGATGTTCAACATCCTGAAAATAGTACATGTCAATTGCATAGATGTCCAACTGAAATTTGGAATCCTTTACTTTCCCCATTGATGGGCAGGGTGGACCTGGGCCTCCAGGCAGAAAAGGCTTTAAAGGTAGAGGAGGAACCTCGGGCATGCTGGGTAATGCAGGACCAGTTGGGCCGCCTGGATTCCCTGGAACCAGAGTAAGTGGAACATCTTTGATCTGGCCATGTGTAGCTCTGTGATAGGACTAAAATCTATTAATTTAATCT
Organism: Esox masquinongy; assembly: GCA_016801175.1. Taxonomy (NCBI): domain Eukaryota; kingdom Metazoa; phylum Chordata; class Actinopteri; order Esociformes; family Esocidae; genus Esox; species Esox masquinongy. The sequence goes on from JACXGI010001786.1 coordinate 72,481, forward strand.
TATTCCTTATATAACTTTGCTTAACCTATCTGTTTCCATAGGGTTATGATGGAATCATTGGTGAGAATGGGAAGCAGGGAAAAGACGGTCCAAAGGTAAGAGTGGTCTTATGGTGATTTGCAAAGTGGTTATCTAGATAGACACTTGCATATTAAACACTGACCATCTGTCTTTGCAGGGTGACAGAGGTCCTACCGGTGGCCTGGGTGTTATTGGACCAAGGGGTGATAAGGTATTGTATGAGTTCTCTCAATCTCCTATAGACTTATCATTCGCTTATTCATCACTTATTCACTTATTCATCAGTCATTATTCTGGTTGTGTTAGTTCTTCAGTGTGAGATGACATGTTGTTTGTTGGTTTTTCTAAGGGTCGAGAAGGTCGTGCAGGATTTGCTGGCTTGCCAGGGCCTTTTGTAAGTGGAAATAGCATGTCTTCATTTACAAGACCATTCACAGGATCAAAATCATGGAATTGTTGACCATCCATCAAAAAGTGGTGAAATACTATTTTTACCTTATGTCATGTAAACACAGATTCCTGAGTTAAGATATATCCGCAAGTTTTATTGATCTTAATGTGTCGTTCTTGTTCACAGGGAGCAGTGGGGAAGTTAGGAGACAGAGGACCTGAAGGAGAACCCGGTATTAAGGTTCCTATGTACCAACAGTTCTTATTCCATGTCTATTCAGTCCATAGAGAACAATTTTGTTATGGTATAAATCTAAACACCAGACCATGGAAAGATGGATTTGACATTATTATAGAGATATTGAGACCGGCTCTCAGTTTTTAAAGGTCTTGTATTTTCATCTGACAACTTGAATCATTCAGGGGAGGCCGGGAATTCCTGGAGTCATTGGAATGAAAGGGATGAAGGTAACACATGAAAGGGATGAAGGTTATGTCTGTTTATTTTAGGGTTATTTGTACTGATTGAACAAGTGATCTGTTTTGCCACACTTGCAAATGTTTGTACCTGTAAACCCTAATGAAATGTGCTATTAGACCAGAACATGAAATCTGAAGAACGGTTTTTCTTCACAGGGACTTCAAGGTCATCTAGGAGGTAGGGGACTGAATGGACCATATGGAGCCCCGGTAAGATCCCATTGTGCTCGATGTGTTCGACGCACACAGATGGCCTGTTGTCTAATACACTTGGAGATGTCACGCAAGCACTTAATGTGGTTTGACCAGGATTTTTGTCCTGTAGGGATCTATTGGAGCATCTGCTTCTGATGGGGATCCTGGACCTACTGGACTCAGGGTAGGCATTATACAACATATGTTTTATTGCTGTTGTAGGTTTTTGGGGGCTTTTCTGGCACTATTTCTCTTACTAATGGAAAAGATCTCTATATGATTTCATAGGGAATGATGGGGAAGACTGGGGCTCCAGGAATTCAAGGTCCAGTAGGAAGGAATGTAAGTATTGTACAGTTCTTGGCCAAAAGTGTTCTACCTAGAACCCAAAAGGGTTCTTTAATGGGTTCTCCTACAAGGACAGCCAAAGAACTTTTGGAATCCTTTTTTCTAAACATGGTGGTAATATTTTTAACAGGGAGATTCTGGCGGTAGAGGAATTAGTGGAAAGCCGGGAAAGCCAGGGGTCAGAGTAAGTCCAGTCTGAGGTACTCCATAAACACTCCAACTCTTCTACTTAGCCTTGTCTGACAAAGTGTTGTGTTTGTCAGCGTCAGTGGAATTTTGCTTTGTTCGTTTGTTTTATTATCCTTTGCATAGGGTGCCAAAGGTAAAGAGGGTCCAATCGGGCCTCCTGGAAATCCTGGACTGAAGGTACCAAAAACATTTCTAAAAAAATAAAACTGTAGAAAATGTATCCCAATAAAGCAACAACGGAGCTAAGTTGTGTATTTCAATAGTGATACATAACTTCCTAACATATTGATTTCTGAAGGGGAACAGAGGTCAAGAAGGTCCAAAGGGGAAATGCGGAGGTCCAGTAAGTGTCAAATATGTTCTTTTTTTCCCCAGAAGTTTATTTCTGACTGAATTTGGAGGGAATCTCACAGAGATATTCTCCCATTGTGTTTCAGGGCCTGCAGGGATTGATAGGGATGAAGGGATACAGAGGAGCTCCTGTAAGACTACAACACCTTTTAGTAACTGTAGCAGGGTAGATGTTACCATTCAGCCATGTTACTCCTTAACATGTGCAGTGGCACCTGTGGAGTTCCTGGGACCATCAGTATCCCTGGTCTTAGCAGTAGCATTACAAACCTCTTAGCATTACTGTGAATGTTGTCCTGTTATATTCAGTGCTATTAGATTTTGTTCATGACCTGCACTGTTTCTACAGGGCATAGCAGGTAATATCGGACCATGGGGTAAAATGGGCTTGCAAGGGCCACCAGGGGACAAGGGGCCCCGAGGAACAATTGGGCCCCAAGGGGTTATTGGTTATCCAGTAAGTTAACTTGAGCTGTTTCCATACATTTTATGTTTTTTTTGTGTGGAGACAAAGCCAGTGAGTAAAGATAGAGTTTTTGATGAAAGAGCAGTGGGCTGGATTTGTAACCAATGTTCACCGGAGGCAGTGGCTTAGCCTAATGGATGCCCAAAAAACAAATAACATGTCTATTTAATGGACTACTTTATTCTTCATGGTTGTGTGTTTATGAATGTGCTCACTGTAGGGTAAAGACGGTCCACCAGGAAACATTGGCCCTGTGGGAGATAAAGGTGATAAGGTAAAACTCTCTCTTTACAGGTCATCAACCAACTTTCCTAACTAATCGTAGGCTTATTATACACTTCTCGTGTCCTATGTTTGTGCAGGGGTCCATAGGAGCTACTGGACAGAAGGGCGTTGCCGGTGTCGATGGTGAGGAGGTAGATTGATTATACAGTATTGATTATTTTGTCATTCTAACAAGATCTAGATCCATTTGGTCCAGGTATAACCTTTTCCACCAAAGAGTGTGATGTGAGCCCATTGACTCTCAATGGGTAAAGATGGTTGCATAAGAAAGGACAAGTGTTGCTGTGATTTAGGGTCCAACTGGATTACACGGGCCATTGGGGCCACCAGGACTGAATGGGCTACCGGTAAGTATTAATTAATTAGTCACTAATAAATGTATTAGTCATTATTTTTGGTATTCAAAAGCCAAAATGTTAAATGTTATATTTTAATTTTTTAGGGTGAAAAGGGGAAAATGGGAGCTCCTGGGGAAAGAGGTGGAAAAGGTATCCAGGGAGACAGAGGCAACCCAGGTCAACAAGGCCCAAAGGGCCCATCTGGCAAACAAGTAGGTTGTTGTGTTTGGACACTGTGTTGTGTCCATTGTAGAAATGTAAATGCGATGGCCCAGAGTAAATGCGATGGCCCAGAGACATCGCAAGTCAGAGTTCCAGTAAGTTTATATCTACGAAAAAACATTAATGCTGGTTTCCTCTGATTCACAGGGATACTTAGGTCCCTCGGGGGACCGTGGAACAGAAGGGTTTTCTGGACTGAAGGTGAGTCGTAAATCAGCAAATGATCTCATTTCAGCCCGAACTTAGATCCTATTTCATTGAAATTTGACTGAAATGTCATGAGATTTCTAAATGATTCCTGAGTGTCTCAAAGATGTAGATGTCCTACCAGGGTGAGCCAGGCGTCAGAGGCCCATCAGGCCTTGCTGGTCCTTATGGTCCTGGGGGCAAAACCGGAGCAGCAGGGGCCAAGGCAGAGAAGGGCTTTCCTGGAACCCCAGTGAGTACACTCCGCTGTCATGGTACCACTGTTTATGAGTCCAGTACAGAAGCTGAAGTGTTTCTGGGTGTCATGCTCTGGGCTCCTGTTAATGACTGTCTCATTGGGTCCTGTCTGATGTCACAGGGACCCCCTGGAAGGTTAGGGCCACCGGGCTTAGTGGGATCAAAAGGACCAATAGTAAGAATTCATTTTTAAACCTTTTGAGAGTTAATTGAATCTAATACACAATAGGACAGTTAATAATTATCACCCACAAGTTGACTGTCTCGCAGGGGCAACATTATCACATTCAGTTATCTTTTGCTCCTTATGTTTGTGGTCCAAAACTTCTTTCTTGTCCTGTCAATGCAGGGTTTACCAGGAAAAAGAGGAATAATTGGAAAGCTTGGACTTCAAGGTCCAAAGGTGTTAAGAACCATTCTATAATTGTCCTCAAGGATTTTAAGTAATTTACATTACTTAACCAGTTCCAAGGGACTTGATTTACTATGACAAGTTTTAATTAAATTTGTGTTTAATTAATCCCAGGGAGATCATGGGGAGAATGGAAAGACTGGCATGGCTGGTGTCAAAGGAAATGTGGTATGTTTTTACTCTGCTTTTTGAATTAATTTCTAAATGTTTCCAGCCACCACATCTATCCACTGTCTTTACTCTTTTGTTATTCTTAGGGATTACGAGGTTCAAAGGGGACGAAAGGAGATTCTGGAACAAAAGGCAGGATGGTAGGGAATATTATTTGTACTTTTGTACAATTGTAAAAAAGTTAGCAGCAGTTTTTTATTTAAATTTGACTATTTTCTTGGATGTTTATATGCAGGGCACACTGGGAAAAAGGGGATTCCCAGGGTCTCCAGGAGCTAACGGCAGATCTGGACCTGCTGGTCCTCCTGGAGAGAAAGGTTTTAAGGGTCACAAAGGGTCAAAGGTGAGAGGTTATGTTAACATAATATATGAGAGTGGGGTAACAAAAATTATATTTATCATCATTATGTCAAGAGAAATATAGTATTGTTTCTAACAAAAATATTCACACACAGCATATTTAGGATGTTGTGTTTCATTGGAAATAATATGCAGTTACTGTACATATGTAAGTCATATAGCAACGTTGTTATCTACAGCAACGTAGTGTGAGTGCATACATTTTCATACTTTGTTCATACTGGCTCCCCATGGGAATACAAACCGCAATCCTGTAGTTGTAAGAAATGCTGTACAGTACAAACTGAGCTACATAGAATTCATATAAACATTACAGATGAACAACATATCATGTCCAAAAAAGTAGTCTCATTTTAAAATGTACTAATAGGTATGAAGTAAGTTGAACATATGAACAAGGTAAGTTAAGACACCTTGTGGTAAGCTGCTGTTGGTATTTTGTGACAGTGGGTGATGTTTCTCTTTTGGTGTGTCATGCGGTAAAAACACATCTAGGGGAGCCAGGGGTGTAGAATTAGGGGGGGATGGTTGGGTCATGAACCCCCCAATATTACCGACAGGTCAATGTGACCCCCCTGGAAAAGAGTGAAAATCCTGGGATCCAGTGACCCTGACCCCCCAATAAACAATACAAATCTAAGTCGTTGAGGGGGGCGTGCATGCGCACGGACCTCAACAGAAACACAATCACACCTTAAGGCCAAAAAGGCGTGAGCCAGCCAGGATCCCCCTATCACAAGCTATAACAACAGGAGTCAGATCTGGTTATATTTATTTAATGACCCTTCAGCACATTAAACAGTTTTGTGGAATTGTTCCTCCAGACACAACTCTGTTCCCTGCTTCAGTAACACCTAGGCATTGCCATTGTTGTTGTTACCACAAGGTTGGGTTCCCTATCCTTCCTGTGCAGGCTGGTGTTTGCTATCAGGGTGGATTTCAACAAAGATTCCTGGACAATTTTAGATTCCAGACGAATTCCATGTACATGCTCATGCAACTTCTGGTTTGTTCCAACCAACCCGCACAGATTTTGTCTAGTGTGTCACGATTAGTGTCACGCTTTGGCTTCCTAGCACCCACTCAGTTTGTGTGATTTCTGTTGCTGGTTGTACTTAGTAACTCTCGGTGGGAGAGCCACACTTTTGCGAATGTCTGATATGAGCTCCCCTGTGTTCATTGGCTCCGTTCACATCCCCTGTCACAGTCTTGGTTCCTGTGGGTTCTGTCCTAATTGTCATGGCAAAATGAAAAATGTAGCATTTACCCTAGAGGTTTTGTGAGAAATCTATGCAGAATCCTGGGGGGATTGGCTTATGGAGTCTTACTGAGGCATTATAATGATCATTATATACTGAGGAATATAATGATCTTAAAAGGATTTACTGGGTAAGATTCCATTGACTTTGTTAAAATCATTTTTTAACCTGTAACTTTTTCCATGAGTCTTCTTTCTTGACAGAGTACATGAAATGGATTAAATAAATATCCTAAATATTTGGTCACATTTAGTAATTCTTCATATGGTTTCCTGGAAACAAGTGTTGGCTCAACCAACCATTTGGCTAATCTAACCCCACTCTACTGAAGAACCTCTTGAATTATGGTTATCTTTATATAGTGATTGTATCTGACTTGCTCATTTATCTTTGAAGGGATTGCGCGGCAGTCCAGGAAAGCGAGGAAGCAAAGGGGTTAGAGGCAAACCAGTGAGTGGAATCAGTTCATTTTGAACACACATACACTAAATGTATAATAGCAAACACTCAATTGTTCATTTTGAATTTTTCTACAATACCATTGTCTTACTTATAGGGAGGAAAAGGTCCATTAGGACTGGATGGACCAGTTGGAAGACCTGGAAAACCAGCAAGTATCCCTATAGGACACATTGACTATGACCCCTATTCTAAGCTACCCTAATCACAGAAATTACAATATGCAGAGTTAGGGTAATGATGTTGATCTTATTGATGCAAGCTAGCTACAAGTAATTTTTAGCTCGTTTTCTCAGGGACTGGCTGGTTTGGATGGATTACTGGGAGTTGAAGGAAATGAAGGAGACAATGTAAGCAATATCTAGTGCCCAAGCATAATCTCATGTATACGTGAACCAGGACGTATTAATTCTTCAACCGAATAACTACAATGACTTGTTTATTTTCAGATGATTTTACCTTGTTATTCTTTTATGTTCAGAGTTCTCAAGTGAGATGGAAATGTATTTCACATGTTGTTTACTTATAGCCTATATGTGCATCTTTAAACTCTGAAAGATGCATTTTGAACTTTTCAACTTGAAACATACCATGTCACCAAAATTCAGAAACTGAGATTTAAGGTCCTTCTGTTAAAGGGTTCATAATAGCACATGTTGTCTTATAGCTCTTCTTTTGATTCTATTCTTCCCCAGGGTGATATCGGTTACAGAGGAGCACCTGGTAGGCCTGGTCTACCAGGAAAGATGGTGAGTGAAATAAAAACCTAGGCGCAGTGTTTTTGTTAAGACTGATATGCATAAAATATGTTGTGATGCATCACTTCTCTAATGATTAATTGTATAGGGTCAACGTGGAAATCCTGGAATACACGGCAGCCACGGAGCAACAGGGTCTAAGGTAGGTCCTGTGCTTGACTAATCCCTAACAAAAATAAGCTTTAGTGCATGCCCATAGATATACAGAACCTAGTTAGCTGGAATCCTTTGGCTTGCCGTGGTTTGTGTTCTAAACCTTCCTCCTGTGTTTTTCTTTAGGGTTATCTTGGACCAAACGGAAAACAAGGACCTGCAGGACCAGTGGGACCAAGTGTAAGTACTAATATACTACCATATGTGTCACAAAGCAGATGTCCTGGCCCTGGAAATTTAACCTACAATCCTTGTGCTGCAAGAGCTAAGCTCTACCTAGTGAGCTATAGAGAACTTTCCCAAATCCTTTGCTCTGAACAAAATACAACTCCGGAAAAAATTAAGAGACCACTGCACCTTGTTCTTTCCTTTCCAAAAATTTTGAAAGGGAAGGTTTTGAGTGAGGAATAGAAGGGTTAAAATCAAGAGACCACTGCAAATTGAACGCTGCTTTTCCTCACTCAAAACGGTCCTTTTCAACTTTTTTAGAAAGGAAAGAAAAAGATGCAGTGGTCTCTTAATTTTCTCCAGAGCTGTATATCACACGACAACAAACGTTTGTTTCTTCTCTGCAAGGATTCTGGATCCGGGGGCCCCCAGTCAAAAAAAACTGCAGAACCTTCTGATTGGTCAGTGTAATTAATGTGTTCGTATGATTATTCCCAGAAACTGATGGGTTGGGTCACAGCCAGGCCCCACATGGGCAACGTGATCATTTAATCATGCGCCCACTGGGTCTCCCAAACGGCACTGCAGTACTTCCTTAATTCTTGGCGGTACATCTAGGTCATTGTGGCCAGGAGTTCAAACTCTGGTAGGGGCATATTGTCAATGCCTTGGCACTTTCAAGTGGTGGTGAACATTGGCTCAGCATCTACTATGGTTGGTGGGGTTGTTGTTGAACAAGAGCTACCTTGAATAGTCATGCTCTGTCGTCTCCTTGTAGTTGGTTGGTCACCTGCAAGCCATTGTGCTTGTTGGCCGGTGAATGCGTTCAGCTCCAAGCGTGTAGTTGCTGTTAATGCTTCCTACTTGAGAGGCTAGTGTGATAAGCAGAATGGCTTGTTGGTGAGATGGTGAGATGTGATTTTGAAAGACGCATCTTGATCTTCATCTCTCCCGAGCCTACTGGGAGTTGCTATGCTAAAGCAAGGCCATGAGTGTGAAATGAACTTCACGAACTTGGAAGGGGGAATAAATTGGGAACCAATTGAACATTTATCATTGTCCTTGAGACTCTGAGTGGTTAGAGATCCAACCGCTGATAACATTCTTTTGTACCGTAAGTTGATGTCACCAGAAATGCAATGGAAGGAGACCCGAACATGTAATAAACAATAATGCAAACTGAGGACCACATTGGAGACCTTTAAGTTCACGCTTTTTTGTAAATTCATGTCCATTTTCTCAGCCATTTTATTTATACTTGATAACCAAGCTCTCTAATATTACCATTTTGCATAGGGTATTCCAGGGCTTAGAGGAGAGAAGGGGACTGTTGGCCAGCAAGGATCAAAGGTGCTGTATAACTTAGAAAGCACATCATCATGTTTGTTATAGAATACAACAGTGCTTCTTTTATATGGTTCTATATCATTGCTGTTTCCATTTTCCTCTCAGGGTCAGACTGGTGCCAAGGGTCGACAGGGACCTGCTGGACCACAAGGAGTTAAAGTAGGTCAATTGGATTGAAGTTCAAAAATACAACCACCTTATATTTACACTATTTCACACTGTCTTATTTTCATAGGGAAATTCTGGACCCCCAGGGCATAAAGGGCGACTGGGTCCAAAAGGCATACAGGTTCGCTTGTGGGGTATTTTTTTATATGTTAAAGAATCACATATGTCTTGTGGAACAGGGTCCGAAAAATATTTCTTATCAGCTGATATGTATTTATTGCCTGCCGTAGGGAGACATTGGTCCTCGAGGTCCATTTGGAAAAAGGGGCTACCCTGGTCTACCGGTATGCATCCATATTTCTCAAACCTCAGAGTCTTTTTTTGAACAGTTTAATAACGCCTTTAATAAGTCTTGTTTGGTCAATTTGGTTTGTTTTATTTCATAGGGTCTCTTTGGAAAGAGGGTATGTAACCATTAATAATTAAAATGTCTAGTGTTGGGAATATTGCCATGGTTTCTGTCTAAATATATCATGCTCTTTGCAGGGTTTTAAGGGGAGACAAGGAATGCCTGGAGCTAAGGGCGTGAAAGGGCGGCGTGGTCTCCCAGTAAGGAGGATGACTGTCTTGTAATTCATGTTAGTGATAGTAACTGAATCGTCCAGAATAATGGATCCATGTGTAAAAATGAAACCTTCCATGTATCTCACAGGGAAAACCAGGTCCTCCTGGCCATCCATTAAATACGCAACCTGGACTCCATGGAAAAAGTAGAGGATCAAAAAAGGTTATACCTGTTTATTGTACTGTAAGAAATCACATGTAACATACAGAGGTGAGGGAGACAGTTTAGTCTGTTCTGTCTATGGACAGAACAGACTAAACATAGATAAAGGGTTCGAGACTCAAGAATTGTGTGGCAGCACTACACAACGGTCGATAAGATCTGACAATGGACTAACCACTGAGGATGACATATATAGGGTAGGTGATGAGTTGATGGGAGTCTAGCTGTGCATGATTGCAATGTGGAACAGGTACAGGTGATTGGAAGGGTGCGTTTGGTTGATGACAGCCAGAAAGCCGGCAAGGTGGAGCACCTGCACAGAGCCAGCCGTGACATCATGCTTCACACTTAGCGTTTTTTGAAAGCAATTACATTACCCTGCACTGCATGATATCTGAGTCTATAGTAATTAGTCATACCTCCTAATGTAAGTCTGTTTTTTTGATGGCTCTGAATAAATTTCCCCAGCAATATCGGACCCTGAGTTGGAGAACACTTGCTTCACTCCCTAACCAGGACGCAAGCAGCTCATTCAGCTGGCCTCAGGGAACCAAAGACAGCCCGGCAACCACGTGCCACGAGCTTGGGCTGATTCACCCCCACCTGCAGAATGGTGAGTAGAGCTCGACAGCCAGCAGTTAAACTGGCCATTGAGGGGTGGGGTTATACGGACAAGCCTGCCCAACAAACTGATGACCAATATGTGCTTACGTATGTACCGCAGCTTAGAGGTGACATGGTTCAATCAATTGGATTCAGTCAGGCATCATGTTAATGGTCATACATTTGCAATTTGAGTGAAGAGCTGTTTTTGTTGTACATTGACATTACAAAATCTGTTGTTTAAGGAATTTTAATGTAGCAAATGTAATATTTTATTGGAACTGGGGATTTTACTAGCAAAAAGAACCCAGTAAAGCAGATGAAATAGTTCCACTAATCACGTTAGCTAATTAATTTGTTTTAGGTTGTTTAGTAGGAAACACTGGGGGCTCGTCAATATCTTGTTTCCCATGAGTATGGTTGTAGATCTAATCCCCTACTCTTGAAGTCTATTGTGCTCATAACGTTCACACATTTTATTGTTCATTACCAACATTTGTTTCTGTCACTGTCTACCAACATAGGCGTCATTAGATTAGGGAAGTCACCCATCTACCTACACCAACATTCTGTAGATGAGCTAAAACTTTCACTGAGCTCATTCACGGTAAGGTGCTCTGACAATCAGTTCTCGCTTCGAATTTTGGCTTGTTTCGCTGTAGCAACTCTTTCTGGGAGGTTGGACGCCTGAAAGCTCAACTGTGGCTGACGGCCTCAATGCGTCTTCCAGCATAAATGTGTAGGCAGATACTTCCTGGGTGACTGCGCAGTGTGATAAAAAGCAGAATGGCTTAGTGCATTGTGCATCATCTTGATCTCGGATTTGTCACACCTGCTGTGGAGCTGTAGCCATGGGGCGAGGCCATAGTCCTGAACTGGAGATTGTAAGGCAAGGATAGAATCTTTTGGAAAAATATCATAAACTACAATTCAAAAGTTTGTGGTCACTTAGAAATGTCCTTGTTTTTTTGTCCTTTAAAATAACATCAAATTGATCAGTAATACAGTGTAGACATCGTTAATGTTGTAAATGACTGTTGTAGCTGGAAATTGATTTTCAGTGGAATATCTACAAAGGCGTACAGAGGCCCACTATCAGCAACCATCAGTCCTGTGTTCCAATGGCACGTCGTTTGCAAATCCAAGTATATCATTTCAAAAGGCTATGTGATCAGTAGAAAAGCCTTTGGCAATTGTTAGCACAGCTGAAAACTGTTGTACTGATTAACTAGCAATAAAAACTGGCCTTCTTTAGAATAGTTGAGTATCTGAAGCATCAGCAGTTGTGAGTTCAATTACAGGCTCAAAATGGCCAGAACCAAAGAACATTCTTTTGAAACTCGTCAGTCTATTCTTGTTCTGAGAAATGAAGGCTATTCCATGCGAGAAATTGCCAAGAAACTCATGATCTCGTACAACACTGTGTACTTCCCCCTTCACATAACAGCGCGAACTGTCTCTAACCAGAACAGAAAGAGGAGTGGGAGGCCCCGATGTTTGAGAAACAGACGCCTCACAGGTCCTCAACAAGAATAGACCGACTCAAAAGGTACAGAGGGAAGTTCTTTGTTTCTTTTGTTAGTTTTAAAAATGTGTGATCTTTCCAGGAAACTTCTACATGGATCCTAACCAGGGCTGTCCATTTGATGCCATGCAAGTGTTCTGTAACTTCACTGCAGGAGGGAGTACCTGCATTCCTCCTGTCCAGTCACAGGTAAATAGGGTCTGGTAGCTCAAACTATTATTTTATGTATAATTATTATGTTCTTTGCATCTTGAGAAAGTATGCATAAACATGCAGAAAGACTGAAAAAAGAAATATTTATCATCACAAACATTTTACATTGCAAAATATTAAGGCCGTAGATTAGCTTTTAATAGAAGCTCAACCAAAAAAATGATCATGCAAATGAATAATATAACACATAAAAAATATATACAGTGAGGGAACAAAGTATTTAATCCCCTGCTGATTTTGTATGTTTGCCCACTGACAAAGAAATGATCAGTCTATAATTTTAATGGTAGGTTTATTTGAACAGTGAGAGACAGAATAACAACAAAAAAATCCAGAAAAACACATCAAAAATGTTATAAATTGATTTGCATTTTAATGAGTGAAATAAGTATTTCATCCCCTCTCAATCAGAAAGATTTCTGGCTCCCAGGTGTCTTTTATACATGCAATGAGCTGAGATTAGGAGCATACTCTTAAAGGGAGTGCTCCTAATCTCAGTTTGTTACCTGTATAAAAGACACCTGTCCACAGAAGCAATCAATCAATCAGATTCTAAACTCTCCACCATGGCCAAGACCAAAGAGCTGTCCAAGGATGTCAGGGACAAGATTGTAGACCTACACAAGGCTGGAATGGGCTACAAGACCATCGCCAAGCAGCTTGGTGAG
>JACXGI010001787.1:0-18478 GCA_016801175.1 Esox masquinongy
GCAGAGGTACAAAGGGTAATCCAAAAGAGGCGGTCAACAGGCAGGCAATGGTCAGGATACAGAGACGGGCTGATATAAGAAGTAGGCAGGGATAATGGCACGCTCGGGAGAAGAAGGCTCAGTAGAGTTGCATACACAAACAATACCTCACAAAGACTGGCAGCAAACACAGCACTTATATAGGGGTTGAACGAGACACGGGTGCAAACAATAATGGGGATTGGGTAGGCAACATTCAAGGCAACAAAGGAAACAGGTCACTTCCCGGATTTCACAGGCAGGCTACATTCAAGTCAACGAAGGGAAACAGGGCACACCCCGGACCTCACAACCACTATCATTTTTGTTTCATTCTATTACAAACCAAAGAATATCCACCAATGTCTGTAATGCAATTGTTTTTGTAATTAAATTGTTGTTGTTTTTTATTCAACGTGAAGCTACTCCATTTCAGATAAAGGGGGTACATGACTAATTCAACTGTAGTACACTCAGTTTATGGCAATCGTATACAGTTATGACCTATTGCGCCGTTAAAACAACATTTTATTGTGTTTTAAGTCAGGGGTTTCAGAACAGGACTAGTAAATAGTAGGTGTACTTACTGAAGAAAGTATAATTTCTAGCAGGGATGTCAAACTCACGCCATAGAGGGCGCAGTGCCAGGGAAGGCAACCAAATAGGTTTCATGTGACAACCTAAATAATCAATTAAGGGGAGTTACTGAATTTGATATAACCAGCACTATGATTTTAGCTTTTACAGGTGGTGACAGGTTTCAGGGACAAATACTTGAATTGTAGGTAGACACCTGCAAACTGAATAGGTAGGTATCATCCATCATCCACAGAAATATACAAAACCAAGAATCAACATTTAATATTGTTATTATCAAACATTATTTGACAATTGCTAGACATGTCTGTTGTTTAATTGTATATATGGGTGGTTGTCGTGACATGGCCTTTTTCTGATTCTGAGCATCAAACACAAATAAATAAAATTTAAATTTGTCAAAAATCGTTTTTATATTGTTCAGAACATGCTGCTTTATGTGCACATACTGAACATTCATGCAATGCATCATTTACTTATGAAAACATTTTCAAACAAACATGAAAGCTCATATGGTGACTGTCCCAAGCACGTTTCACAAAGTTTAAACTTAAATAAAACTGGAAAACAAATGCAACTCTCCACAATGATGTACAGAATGAAAACACTGATGTCCAGGCATAATATTTTGAGTCAACTCTAATCAAAAAGATTTTGTCCCAGAAATGGATATCATATGCTGTGACACTGTATTGTGATATTTAAATTGGCAATTGTTTGTAGACCCTTGGGGAGGAGGGGTCCTTGTTCAACCAGGAAGTACTGAAAACACCTCAGTAGGACATGGAAGGGTTACAGTATGAGTGGTCTGTTAAAAAATTTTCTCTAAATCAAATCTTTTTGGCACTCGTACTTCAGTACCATTTCCCATTGTCATTTAGTGTGATGCTTAGGAATTCTTTGTTTTTATCTATATTGTACAACTGGTAGTCCTAGGGTAAACATCACCCTGCAGCAATGACTTTATACAACTGCACTTTTATTGTAAACCATTTGAAGTAAATCATTTAAAGACAACCCCTAAATGCTACTTGACAGTTTTTACAATAGTAATACAGTGCCCTCCACTAATATTGGCACTATTGATAAAAATTAGCAAAACGGCCTGTGAAATGCTTTTATTTATTGTTTATCTTATTGATATTTCATTCAAAATATGAACAAAAATCTAACCTTTACTTAAAGTAAAACAATTGAAAGAAAAATTTAATTTTTCATAAATTAAAAAATTAAATTTAATCATAAAATTATTGGCAACCCTTCATTTAACAGTTTGTGCAACCTCCCTTTGCCAAGAATAGCTCTGAGTCTTCTATAATGCATGGCACAAAGCAAGGGTTCTGAGACAATTCCTCCATACCGAATGTCCCCAGATACTTCAGATTCTGATGTCCATGGGGTTTAGATCAGGTGACTGGGCTTGCCATAGCAAAACCTTCTTTCTGTGGTTAGTGAACCATCTTTGTGTTCAAATAGAGGTGTGCTTTGGATCATTGTCTAGGCTGGAAGATCCATCCAGGGCCCGGTTTAAGCTTCCTGGCAGAAGGGTCCAGGGCCTTTGGAAGAAACACAGACACACATCAAAAGATCCACCACCATACTTCACAGTGGCGATCAGATACTTTTCTGCATGCTATTTTTCTGTCTTCACCAAACCAAACTTTGTTTCCAAAAAAGTTCCAGTAATGTTTTGGAAATTCCAGTAAGATTTTAGTTTGTTTGATGACAGCAAAAGCTTTTTCATGGCAATCCTCCAAAACAAATGTTCCTAATCACTCAGGTGAACTTAGAAATGTAAAATATGAATAGATACATACTTCATTTAGATTTTACTCATAAGAATTTCTAAGGGTCACAATAATTGTGGCATACATGTTTTTAAGAAAAATATTAATTTAATTTATTTAAAATTTATTTTTTTAAATCAATTTTCCTCAATTAAAGGTTTGATTGATGTGCATATTTCTAACCAAAGACCAAGAGGATGAACAGCAATTTTGCTGCCCATTTTGCTCATATTTACCAAGGGTGCCAATATTAGTGGAGGGCACTGTATCTGTAGTTTTTACAGGAGAAGGATCCCTTGAATCTCATTCATCTCCTGTGTGCATACAAGATGCAGAGTATAAGGACTAAATGTGCCATATCATTAAAGAAGTAAATACACATTTGTATTTGCATTGTGTTTGTGCATTGCATCGCAAAAGCAATAGGTGTGTAGGACTTTTAATATTTGTATTTGCATGGTGTATGTGCATTTCAATGCAACTGCAATAGAGGGGTGGCACTTTCAGTTGAGGTCATATGTTCTGATTGGACTGCAGTGTTGTACATTGAAATTACTGTGATACATGATAGCCAACTTACAATGCAGTTCAGATGTGAGTTGTCAATCAAGTAGTGAGATGCAGTGTTGTCCACTATACTGCTTCAAAATTAGGTCAACATTTTTGGTTGACTTCTATTGTGCATCACGGCTGTCATGGCATTACTTTTGCAAATTATTCATAATTTCAATATATACCGTGCCAGTCAAAAGTTTAGACACACCTACTCAAGGGTATTTCCTTATCATTACTATTCTCCCTATTGTAGAATGATGTTGTAGACAACAAAACTATGAAAAAACACATATGGTGTCATGTAGTAATAGAAAGCGTTCAAAATACATGTGGTATTTGTGTGTGTACATATATGGGTACATGTATGGTTACATGTGTATCAGGTAGTCACCTGGAATGCATTTCAATTAACAGATGTGCCTTGTTAAAAGTTAATTAGTGGAATTGTTTTCTTAATGCGTTTGAGCATTACAATCAGTTGTGTTGTGACAAGGTAGGGTTGTTATAAAGAAGACCATCATTATGTCTGTACTTTAGTAGATTGGGTGTCAATTTATGTGTCAGCCAAAGAGTTATTCAGAAAAGCTTTGTGGCTGGTAGCTATCCATAATTAGCAATATGCTAGTAGTAGATCTAAAGCATTTGAGATGATGTGACTGGCTGATGACAAATATATGGTGTAGTTTTAATAACCATGGAGGAATTTCTGGACATGGCAATATTGCAGGTTAGGATTCTGATGTTAACAACAATGCCGGCATTGCAGATAATTGGATCATAATGTAATATTAGATATCTGTCAATCTGAACCCCCTCAATTATATGCCTTGATTAATTTGATTTACATTGTTACCACTATAAAATCCTAGACATTGACTGTATTTCTGTGTCTTTAAGCATCACTGGTCAGCAGGACCATGCGTTCTCCTGCCACATGTCCTCAAATTTTTTTGGTGTTTTTGAATATCATTCATTATGGCTCATAGAACAGATACCTATTATTTTGTCTTTCTTTTTCATTGAAAAGAAAATATGTTGTTTCTTATAGGCTACATATTTAGAGAAGGTATTATGTATCATCCACAGGATGAAGACAGCCTGCCGGTCTCCAAGATTGACCTTGGGCTGCCCAACCCTGTTCCTGGAGATCTACTGTCCTGTTGGTTTTCTCTTCAACATCATTTTTGACTAACCCGATTTAAGCTTTTCATCCAGTTAATTATTAGAAACAGGTGTGCTAAATTGGGCAGACCAAAAGCAGCAACCTGTTCTCCTTATTCTTGGGGGGAAAATCATCACTGGTTGTGTTTATGCAACATAATAAACTACAATATTAATGTTTATTTTTTAGTTTGTTAAGCAGTTAACAAATATTTAGGTAGGCAATGCAATATAATGAGTTGCTCAGGCAACAAATCGTTAGCACGTGTTGTGGATGCAGAGTGAGTATAACCGTTTTTTTCTCAGCAGACAGGGCTGCCAGAAAAAACCTACCTTTAGTATATATCGATATAAATACGTGAGAGTATATATCTCACGTTTTCTCTAACAAATGGGCCATTAATACACGCTACCATTTTTTTTACTTGTGCTAGGTGGACAGGACTCATAGTTGGCTAGATTCAACTGTTACCACTGTTCTAGTAGCTAACCTTCAGTTCATAAGATTTACCTCATTTCCATAGAGCATGTCCAATTGGTAATGTTTGGGTCTAGACTGACTGCTACATTCATGTAAGCGTTTATGCTTGGGTGTGCAGGCAGTAATGTAACGAATCCTGAATCGTTACACAAGTGGAAAGTGGAAAACGTGCTTTGAGCTGTGTGTGTTGTTACAAGCCTGCAGGACACATTGAGTCTATTTTTTTCATTGGATAATAAATCAAAAGTACCGTGGGAATGTTATCTTCAGAGGTTTTCTGAAGGCTCTGTGAAATCCCTTGTCTTCACTTGCATGCATACATGTCATTATGCTATAGAAGAACCGTGCTGGCGCTACACACACACTCCTCCGGCTGTCCCTTCCCTCCCAAAAGCACCCTCATCAACAGCATATATATTGTGAAATTATGAATACATACATTTTCTAAAGCAATGCTATGGTGGCATTGATGCAATTTAGAAGTAACCCCAAACATTTTGTAGCCAAATGGTGGACAAAACAGCATCTCACTACTTTATTGATAGCTCAAATCTGAACTGCATTATTAGTTGGCTGTCAGGTGTCTAATCACAGTGTACTCAGCTAATGCAAATACAATTGTGTATTTATTTATATATTCATTTAATGGTATGGCACATTTAGTCCTCCATAGTGGTATACACAACACTCTGTCTAAAGTCTGCATTCTTTACAAAAACTATTTCACATTTGATCTGTCTCTTACCCCACATTCATTGGGAGGGAGGGAGATTGTTCTCAAAGGTTATTTATGATGCCAAGGCCCAATGCCACTGCTTCCATTACATTATGCCTGAAAGGAGAGTGCTGCATATAATATTATTTAAATAATGAACACATGCAGCCTGTCACATCAATAAGTCATACACAGCCGCTTTGGAAAGAGGATCAGTAGGAACTGATATGTCTCTCCTGCCACAGTAATGCAGTGTCATTTATCATTGTAATTACAGTTCATTCTTAATCCAGACAAAAGTTATAAGTTCCTTTCTTTAAGCATGGCCTGTCTCATGAAATTAACCTATGAAAGAATGGTTACAATACACTGTCAAAAATTGGAACATGGACTCTAAACTGCATCAACTCTTAACTCTTACATTTTTCTTCAAAACGTATTTCTAGCTTTGACTAAAATCAATTTGTATATTCTTTTGCCAGTTATAACGTCAATGACTGTGAAGCTATATTACATTGCACCATGGTGGGGTCAAAACTAAGCAGCCAAAGGTAATTTAGACTGTAGTGTGGAGTCTCAAGGTCTCAAACTGACCCATGCAATACATTTTTATGCCACTATATGACTAGCCCATTGACTGTTGTTTGTGTCCAATGTCTTTACGTTTATTTAACCACCCTTAACACTGCACAACATTCACAAACAATACTGCCATGGCCTCAGATAGCCTTGTGTTTAGAACATTTTACCAGTAAGAGAAAGGTTTCTAGATCATATATGCAAGTTCTTTTGCTGAGCAAGTCTGTTAACCATAATTGCTCTCTGTGTTCTCATTGTGGCAGTGCACCTCTTCAATTTGGCCAACTCTCGGCTGGACCAATTTTTTCATTCAACACGCTGAGAACAAGTTCTCTTCTGCAGCCAAAAAGCCACACAAGCCAGACATTAAGAAGGTGCAGCAGAGTACAATAATGTATCGTCAGCTCTGGTTTGCGAAGAAGGAGGAGTGGACTGCGGAGTCGTTTCGTGAGAAGTATTCATTTAATGAGCTGAACTCTGCTCGTACAGGCGAGACAATAACACACAAAGACAAAGGGAGCAGAGGGAACATATATACTAGGGGGAATGACTGGATGATGATCAGGTGCGCTAAACGAGACAACAGGTGTGATGAGTTGATGAAATGGGCGGTGGTGTCAGAAGGCTGGCGACGTGGAGCGCTGAAGCCTGCCTCCTGCAGGGGGAGCACTGGAAGCAGATGGCGCAGGTGTCACAATGATTAGCAAACATTTTTCATTTTGTGTTGGTACTGCTCAGACGATTGTGCATTCCTTGTGGCCCTTGACATTATATCAGTTTAAATATTAGTTCGATATGCAGTATACCTTAAGAGCTGCAAACAAGAGGAAGGCGGGGCTTACATTCACGTCCTGGAATGTAAAAGGCATGAACCAGTCAAGCGAGAGGCAAGGGCATGGCTCATGTGAAAGCAAGAAGTTATATTTCTCAAAGAAACCAACCTGAACAATTATTCCCACTCTACATTTAAGTGTTGATAGATAGGTCATATTTTTCACTGCTGATACAGGATTGCTGTCTGATTCTGGTTGGAGAGATCTATTTAGCCTTAGTAAACCTATTAATTATTTATTCACCAAACTATAATTATCCCTCTTTTTCAAAAAGATCCTGGCCCTGATACCAGGTTTTATCTCAGACTAATCTAATTGTGGGAGGGGATCTTAACTGTGTTGTAGACCATTATTCGGATTCATGTTCTACCTCCCCCCACATCTAAGTCAAGTGAGTTTTGAACAAATACACCCAGAATAGCAATCTACTGGATGTATGAAAAATGGTTAAACTCACTGTCAGAGAGAGTAATTTTTTCCTCTCAGGTTCCCATCATCTATACCAGAATTGTCATTTTCCTGGTTGATGCTATATTATTCCCTTGCCCTCTTCTTTTTGTAAGTTGGTGACATTTTGCTGTATTAGGTGTGAAGGCTGAATCCTTAGGTTGTTTTTTTGAGATACATTTATTTTTGTCCATAGAACCAATGACAACGCAGGCATACACAACCAATGAAGTGCAGACTTTCAGCTTTAATTGAAAGGGTTGAACAAAAATATTGTATGACACGTTTAGGAATTGCTGTCATTTTCATACACAGTCCCCTTATTTCAGGGGCTCAAATGTAATGACACAATCATAAATAAAATCTTCATTTTTAATACGTTGTCGAGAATCCCATGCAGGTAATGATTGCTTGAAGTCTGGAACACATGGACATATCCAAACGTTGGGTTTCCTCCGTTATGATGCTTTGCCAGGCCTTCACTGCAGCAGTCTTCAGTTATTGTTTGTTTGTGGGTCATTCTGCCTTAGGTTTTGTCTTCAGCAAGTGAAATGCATGCTCGATTGGTTTGAGATCAGGTGATTGACTTGGGCATTGCAGAATATTCCACTTCTTTCCCAGGGTTGCTTTCGCAGTATATTTTGGGTCATTGTCCTGTAAAGTGAAGTGCCGTC
The DNA here is from genome assembly GCA_016801175.1 of Esox masquinongy. NCBI lineage: Eukaryota > Metazoa > Chordata > Actinopteri > Esociformes > Esocidae > Esox > Esox masquinongy. Next base: position 7,848 of record JACXGI010001787.1, read on the forward strand.
CATTCAACAGATCAAACTGAGCAGACAATATATCTGTATACACTTCAGAATTCATCCGGCTGCTTCTGTCTTCTGTCACATCATCAATAAACACTAGTGACCAAGTTCCATTGGAAGCCATGCATGCCATCACGCTGCCTCCATCATGTTTTACAGATGATGTGGCATGCTTCGGATCATGAGCCGTTCCGAGCCTTCTCCATACTTGTTTCTTCCCATCATTCTGGTACAGGTTGATCTCAGTCTAATCTGGCCATTCTATTCTTGAGGCTTATGAATGATTTGCACCTTTAGGTGAACCCTCTGTATTTGCTCTCGTGAAGTCTTCTCTTTATGGTAAACTTGGATAATGATATGCCTACCTCATGGAAAGTGTTCTTCACTTGGCTGGATGTTGTGAAGGGGATTTTCTTTACCATGGAAAGGATCCTATGATCATCCACCACTGTTGTCTTCCGTGGAGGTCCAGGCCTTTTTGTGTTGCAGAGCTCACCAGTGCATTCTTTTTTTCCTCAGAATGTACCAAACTGTTTAATTTGGCCACTCCTGATGTTCCTGCAATCTTTCTGATGTATTTTTTTGCAGCCTAAGAATGGCCTGTTCCACTTGCATTGAGATCTCCTTTGACTGCATGTTGTGGGTTCACAGCAAAAGCTTTCAAATGCAAATGAAACACCTGGAATCAACTCCATACCTTTTACCTGCTATATTGATGAAGAAATAACAAGGAATAGCTTACACCTGTCCATGAAACAGCTTTTGAGTCAATTGTCCAATTACTTTTGAACGCTTGAAAAAGAGGGGGCTACATATTAAATAGCTGTAATTCCTAAACCCTTCCTCTGATTTGGATGTGAATAAGCTCAAATGAAAGCTGAGAGTCTTTAAGCCCATATTCATGATTTAACTGTACCTTGAATATATTTTGGTAAACAGCCAAAATAACAAAACTTGTGTCAGTGTCCAGTTATTTCCGGACCTAAATGTATATCTCAAGAGCTGCTTTTTTCCCCCATCTTCGGAACATTGCAATAATCAGAAACTTTTTATCAAAAACTGAGGCAGAAAAACAAATCCATGCTTTTGTTACTTATAGATTAGATTACTGCAATGCTCTTCACTCCGATTACCCTGATAAATCAATCAATGTACTTCAATTAGTGCTGGACATGGCTGCTAGAATCCTAACTAGAACTAAAAAATGTGGACACATTACTCCATTACTAGCCTCTTTACACTGGCTGCCTGTTAGGGCTGATTTGAAGGTTTTATTGTTAACCTACTGTATAAAGCAATACATGGACTTGCTCGTACTTACCTCGCTGAAATGATCCAGCCATATATAACTACACATAACCTTAGATCGCAAGATGCAGGCCTTCTAATTGTACCTAGAATTTCTAAACAAACTGCCAGAGGCAGGGCTTTCTCTCATAGAACTCCACTACTGTGGAATTATCTGCCAATTAAGGTTAGAAATGTAGACTCAGTGCAAACTTTAGACTCAGTGCAAAAAAAGTGTCTACTACAGACTCATCAGTTCAGCATGGTTTATGATTACAGTTTTTTCCAATCGATTTGACACATTTCTCCAAACTCAGGTAACTACTCTCAAAACAGTTAACACAGTGATCTGAACACTTTGTAATTGTCTTAAACAGATTGTAAATTTTCCTTAATTTAATATAAGTTACAAATCACATGCATAATTTTCTCAAAACACTGTGCAAAATACTCAAATGTTTTCAAAGTAGTTCATACAGCCAACCAAAACTTTAATATATCAGGGAAAAACAATTGCAGCTCTTTTTAATGATCTTTACAAAAAAATCACAAACATTTGTCTACCATTTTCCGAACACAACAAACAAAACTGTTATTTGTTAAATTCTCAGTTGCAAATGGTTTGTTTCCAATCAGCCCCAAATTGATGAGTTAATAATAGACACAACACAAGAAGTGCAAATGTCCTAATTGAAAAGAAAAACAGCGAAGAAGAGGAATTAGATGCGGAAAAGGAAGAGGTTTAAGAGTGAGAGGTGGTGGACAGGGCAGAGGGAGAGGAACAGTTGAGGAGGCAGAATGAGATGACAGGAAAGGAGTAGAGGGTATAGAAAGAGGAGATGGAGCAATAAGAGTTGAGGTTGTAGGAGAAGAAGCAAGAAGAGCTGAGGATGTAGGAGAAGAAGCAAGAAGAGTTGAGGATGTTCAAGAAGAAGCAAGAAGAGCTGAGTGTCACAAACCCTGTGGCTCTAGCAGTCTAGGTTGGATGGTACAGAGACCCGTAACATAAAACTCATGCAAATTTGTGTAGTGTGAAGGCACTGTGAGAACAAACGACACAGACAACCAAAGCTACCGTCAAACATAAAACGTTTATTATAAACACACGGTAAAGGGGTTAGGGAAAAGGGGCTGAGTGGGACCCAAGAAATGAAATTATATAGCCAAAAAACCGTTAAACTGAAATTGCCTGCCTCAAGAACCGCTTAGCTGACTACTAACCAATACAAAAATACAGTGGGTGGTGCGCTCATTTCTAACTAGTGTTTTTAGACAAAGTTTTCCTACGGGTTTTGTATGCCCAAGGGCGACTTGTTAAAAACCCCTTTTCTCAGGGACACAGGGACAAACAAAAACACACAGGTTGAACAAGGACTAAACAGCACACAAAAAAACAACAAACAAAACACCACAGCAATACATACTCACATGAAACAGGACAAAGTGAGATGTATGAATGAACAAAGTGTCTGTCTATCAAAAAGGGTATTTATCCCAAGAGTGTCTATGTCCATGTGGGGTAAAGCAAAAGTGTCTCCCTGGGAGAACCAACTGACTGGGTTTTTAAACCAGGGATGTGTGATGTGATTGGGTACAGGAAAAAAGGAACAGGTGGTGCAATTTGGAGGAGTGTCCACCGATTGATCCACCTCAGCAGTCAGGCGATGCACTCATGACTGCCAGGTGGGAAACACCAACGAGCCCAATCAGGAACATGATTGGAATCAGGAACATGATCAGGGACACCTGGGGAAACAGCAGTAAGGTAAAAACGCAAAGGCACATACAGGGTACCTGCATGCGTAACACTCCCACCCTTAAAAGAGCAAACCCACTATGGTTTGCGACACAAGACATAAAAAGTATATAGAACACTATTCAAAGAGCAAAGGCATCCACACAGGATAGAAAATAAATTATAAATCTCTCAACACGAGACAAAGCATCTGCCAGTACATTATCAGAACTCTTTTTATGATGGATCTTCAAATTATAGTTTTGCACAACAAGTGCCCAACATATAAGGCGTTGGTTCTGGTTGTACATACGGTGGAGAAAAACTAAGGGGTTATGATCCGTATACACTATCACTGGCAGTGCACTGGAACCAACATAGACTTCGAAGTACTACAGCGCTAACAACAAAGCAAGAGGTTCTTGTTCAATGGTTGAATAGTTAGTCTGACACTTGTTAAATTTTCGCTCACGAAAGCGACTCATGTAGTCTAACACATTGTCCTTTGCACACAATCCTTCTGATAAAAACTGATCCTTAAGGACTTTCATAGGTCCTCTGACTGTGTGTCCAAACACCAGTTCAGCCAGGCTGAACCCTAGGGATTCCTGTACCGTCTCACAGACAGCAAACAAAATTAAAGGAACTCCCTCATCCCAATCCTTCTCGGATTCCAAACAATATTTACTGACTTCAGTGTCTGATGCCACCGTTCAAGCGCACCCTGAGACTCTGGGTGATATGCACTTGACACACGATGTGTTTTTGACAAGGTCTTTAACACCTGTTTGAAAAGCTTAGAAAGGAAACCTTGATCAGTTTGTACCACCTTAGGTAACCCAAATGTTGAAAATAATTTAATCAAGTCTTTGCTCACCACCGGAGCAGTAATCCTTCGCAGAGGAATGCCCTCTGGGTATCGTGTGGCCACACACATAATCGTCAACAGAAACTGGTTACCAGCTTTTGTTTTCGGCAATGGTCCAACACAATCAACAACCACATGTTCGAAGGGTTTGCCTATGGCGGGTATGGGACAAAGAGGAGTGGGAGAAATAACCTGGTTTGGTTTTCCAGTTACTTGACAGGTGTGGCATGTCCGACAGTACTGAGCCACATCCTGTTTTAAACCGGGCCAAACGAAATGTCGCAGCACCCGATCATAAGTCGTGGTGACTCCCAAATGACCGGACCACTGGTGCTCATGAGCAAGGGATAAAACAGTTTGTCGAAAGGGTGTAGGAACCACTATTTGGTAAATAGCATTCCAATCTCCACCGGCGCCACCATGGGATGTCTATTTGCCATGAGGAGATTACCATCAATGAAGTATGCCATGTTTTCTTCTTAAGTTCCTCTACTGAGACAACACTGGAAAAACATTTAGCCAGGCTACTGTCACCCTTTTGGTTAGCAACCAGCTGCTCACGAGTGACTGGTAACTGCATTGCATCAGCAACACGGTCCACATTCTTCTTCCCGATCCTGGGCTGTTTTTCAGACCCCACCAGTTCACCAGAGGTAGCACACAAGCTATCCTCTTGGTCAAACTTTCTAGACAGAATAGTGTTCAACAAATCTGTCACGTCATCCATTCGTCGTGCCTGAGCACGTGTGACAGCACAAGTGGGGAACACATGTGGATAACTCTGTGCCAGCTCCTCCGAAAGAGATTGGTCACTTTTATCCAACATCTCCAAAATGGGTATTACCTTTCCACCGGCAATATCGTTGCCCATTACAAACGTCACCCCTTTCACGGGCAACATAGGACGTACTCCATCTCTGAAAAATCCACTGACTAGCTCAGAGTGTATGTTCACAAAGTGCAATAGCACTGGGACAATTCCCATTTCAATTCCCTGGACTAACACAATGGATCCACAGTATGTAATTTCGGAGAAGGGCAAACACATCAGATAGGATGAACGACTGTGCCGCACAAGTGTCTCTAAGGCTCCTAACCTGACGCTGAGACGCATCGTTATCTGATAGGGAAACAAATCCCTCAAATATGAATGGTTCATAACAGCGATCTGGGACTGGGACCTTCAAGCCACATTTACCATGAGGCACCTGTCGTTTCTCTGACCTAACAACAGTACGAATTAGCCCAACACCTGTTGGCGGCTTGGCGTGCAGAGGCGTCCCTTGTTTGCGTTTCAGCAGTGAGCCATTTGTCAAACAGATTTCCCTTGTCTGTAAGTCTGGGTAGATAACTTTTTATGAGACCTAAATCTCTGTCGATGTGCCTCAGGAACAAGCTCCTAGGCACGAAGAACAGTTGCTTTGACCACGTCATAATTCAAACTGTCTTGAAGAGGTAGCGCTGACAAAACCCCTTGGGCTTTGCCTGTCAATTTACACTGGAGCAGTAAGCACCATACCTCTTCAGGCCATTTCAATGCTACCGCTATACGCTCAAACACACTAAAATAAGAGTCAACCTCTGACTCTCTGAACACTGGTACCAAGGCGATCTGTCTGCTACTATCAAAAGTAGTAGAAGACCCCGCTGGTGAGGATGGCTCACTAGCAGGCACAGTACGAGCAGAGGCTAACCTCGCTGTCTCTTGCCTCCAGTTCTAGCTTACGCATCTCCAGTTCTTGATCAAGTCTACGTGTCTCCTGCTCTGCCTCGAGTTTGCGCGTCTCCTGTTCTAGCCTACGCGTCTCCTGTTCGGCCTCGAGTCTGCACGACCCCTGTTAGGCCTCGAGTCTGCGCGACCCCTGTTAGGCCTCGGATCTGCGCGACCCCTGTTAGGCCTCGAGTCTGCGTGACCCCTGTTAGGCCTCGAGTCTGCGCGACCCCTGTTAGGCCTTGAGTCTGCGCGACCCCTGTTATAGCCTACGCATCTCCTGTTCTGCCTCAAGTTTGCACATCTCCAACTGGAGAGTTTCTCGCCTGATCTGTGCTCTCTCTTCCGCCTCCACTTGGAGCCATGTTGAACGGACATCCCTTCTGGCATCACTGTCTGACAGTGGGGAGAGTGGGTCAAAATGGGGCAGACATGGATGGGCTTACAGGAGCAGCAGCCACATCCTGAACACTAGCAGCAGGCTCAGGCAGCAGCATCACAAGCACTTGCTCCTCCAACAAAACATCTAACACAAGTTTTCTGACCTCCACTTTAACTAAACTCTTCGGTATGGTTAAAAAAAAAATGGTCAGCCAAAGCCAGTAAATCCACTTTACGGTATCTATCAAACTCCTCCCACATGGGGTTAGACAAAAAGGCATCCAAATCAAAAGTAGCCATCGTAAGTCAGCAACATGAGCCAACAAATACCGACCACTACACCAGCCGATCACACAATCACAGCTGCACAGTTCAACACTGAACTAGACACGTAAATCAAGGTGCATGAGTGGCATGGGTATCAATGAGATATCCCGGACGAGCCCCCACGTTATGTTACGAACCCTGTGGCTCCAGCAGTCTAGGGTGGATGGTACAGAGACCCGTAACATAAAACTCATGCAAATAAGTGTAGTGTAAAGGCACAGTGAGAACAAACGACACAGACAACCAAAGCTACCGTCAAACATAAAACGTTTATTATAAACACCCGGTAAAGGGGTTAGGGAAAAGGGGCTGATCTGGACCCAAGAAATGAAATTATATAGCCAAAACACCCCTAAACCAAACTTGCCTGCCTCAAGAACCGCTTAGCTGACTACTAACCAATACAAAAATGCAGAGGGTGGTCCACTCAGTTCTAACTAGTGTTTTTAGACAAAGTTTTCCTACGGGTTGTGTATACCCAAGGGCGACTTGCTAAATACCCCTTTTCCCAGGGACACAGGGGCAAACAAAAACACACAGGTTGAACAAAGACTAAACAGCACACAGCAAACAACTGACTAGACAACAACAAACAAAACACCACAGCAATACATACTCACATGAAACAGGACAAAATGAGATGTATGTGCTAAAGTAAGTGTTGTATGAATGAACAAAGTGTCGGTCTATCAAAAAGGGTATGTATAGTATCTCACAGAAGTGAGTACACCCCTCACATTTTTGTAAATATTTGATTATAACTTTTAATGTGACAACACTGAAAAAATGACACTTTGCTACAATGTAAAGTAGTGAGTGTACAGCTTGTATAACAGTGTAAATTGGCTGTCCCCTCAAAATAACTCAACACACATCCATTAATGTCTAAACCGCTGGCAACAAAAGTGAGTACACCCCTAAGTGAAAATGTCCAAATTGGACCCAAAGTGTCAATATTTTGTGTGGCCACCATTATTTTCCAGCACTGCCTTAACCCTCTTGGGCATGGATTTCACCAGAGCTTCATAGGTTGCCACTGGAGTCCTCTTCCACTCCTCCATGACAACATCATGGAGCTGGTGGATGTTAGAGACCTTGCGCTTCCATTTGAGGATGCCCCACAGATGCTCAATAGGGTTTAGGTCTGGAGACATGCTTGGCCAGTCCATCACCTTTACCCTCAGCTTCTTTAAAAAGGCAGTGCTCGTCTTGGAGGTGTGTTTGGGGTCGTAATCATGTTGGAATACTGCCCTGCGGCCCGGTCTCCGAAGGGAGGGGATCATGCTCTGCTTCAGTATGTCACAGTACATGTTGGCATTCATGGTTCCCTCAATGAACTGTAGCTCCCCAGTGTCGGCAGCACTCATGCAGCCCCAGACCATGACACTCCCACCACCATGCTTGACTGTAGGCAAGACACACTTGTCTTTGTACTCCTCACCTGGTTGCCGCCACACACACTTGACACCATCTGAACCAAATAAGTTTATCTTGGTCTCATCAGACCACAGGACATGGTTCCAGTAATCCATGTCCATAGTCTGCATGTCTTCAGCAAACTGTTTCTGGGCTTTCTTGTGCATCATCTTTAGAAGAGGCTTCCTTCTGGGACGACAGCCATACAGACCAATTTGATGCAGTGTGCGGTGTATGGTCTGAGCACTGACAGGCTGAACCCCACCCCTTCAACCTCTGCAGCTATGCTGGCAGCAATCATATGTCTCTGGACCCCTTCAACCTCTGGATATGACGCTGAGCATGTGCACTCAACTTCTTTGGTCAACCATGGCGAGGCCTGTTCTGAGTGGAACCTGTCCTGTTAAACCTTTGTATGGTCTTGGCCAATGTGCTGCAGCTCAGTTTCAGGGTCTTGGCAATCTTCTTATAGCCTAGGCCATCTTTATGTAGAACAACAATTCTTTTTTTCAGATCCCCAGAGAGTTCTTTGCCATGAGGTGCCATGTTGACCTTCCAGTGACCAGTATGAGGGAGTGTGAGAGCGATAACACCAAATTTTACACACCTGCTCCCCATTCACACCTGAGACCTTGTAACACTAACGAGTCACATGACACCGGGGAGGGAAAATGGCTGATTGGGCCCAATTTGGACATTTTCACTTAGAGGTGTACTCACTTTTGTTGCCAGTGGTTTAGACATTAATGGCTGTGTGTTGAGTTATTTTGAGGGGACAGCAAATTTACACTGTTATACAAGCTGTACACTCACTACTTTACATTGAAGCAAAGTGTCATTTCTTCAGTGTGGTCCATGAAAAGATATAATCAAATATTTGCAAAAATGTGAGGGGTGTACTCATTTTTGTGAGAGACTCTACATATACATATATATCATACTGTATATATTTACAGGAACAGTCAAAAGTAAATGAGTAAGTCTGTCCAAACTTCTGACTGGTACTTTAGGGTGTATATACACATCTCTGGAAAAAATTAAGAGACCACTCCTAATTTTTCTTAAATCAGCATCTCTACATGTATGGCAGCCATTCCATTCCAGTGTCTGTTAAATTCCAACATAGGCACACCTCGTTTTACTTAATGAGGTACTGATTAGGGGATTAGTTTGCAAGCAAGCAAGTTTATTTATATAGCACAATTCATACATCGGAACAATTCAATGTGCCTTACAAAGAAAAAGACAAAATATTAAAATACAATAACATAATCAAATGAAAACATCAAAACAACATCATAATAATAAAAAATTGAATAAGAAAATATAAAAAGAATAAAAACGGGATAAAAACATCTATAAGAAAGCTATAAGGCTAAACAGTGTGGTTAAGTTTAAGTGCTCAGTCATAGGCATGTGAAAAGAGAAGTGTTTTTAACCTGGATTTAAAAATTTATACGTTTGAGGCACGTCTAAAATCTTCTGGTAGTTTGTTCCAGTTGTGTACAGCATAACTGCTAAACGTAGCTTCTCCATGTTTAGTTTGGACTCTGGGCTCTACTAGTTGACCTGTGTTCATGGATCTAAGAGCCCTGCTTGGTTTATATTCTTCAAACATATCAGAAATGTATTTGGGTCCTAAACCATTCAGAGATTTATAAACGAAAAGCACAACTTTAAAATCTATTCCTTTACTGACTGGAAGCCAATGCAAAGATTTAAGAACCAGAGTGATGTGCTCTTTTCTCTTGGTCCTGGTTAACATCCTAGCAGCAGCATTCTGAATGAGCTGCAGCTGTTTTACTGTATTTTGGGGAGTCCAGTTAAGAGGCCATTACAGTAGTCAACCCTACTAGAGATAAAAGCCTGGATGAGCTTCTATTGGTCTTTTTGGGACACCAAGCCTTTGATTCTGGCTATATTTTTAAGTTGATAGAATGCTGTTTTGGTGACCGCTTTGATATGACTGTTAAATGTGAGGTCTGAGTCAGAACACCAAGATTATGCACTTGATCCCTGGTTTTAAGGGCCCGAGAATCCAGCTCTTTACTAATACTTGTTCTTTTATTTTTGTTGCCAAACACAATAATCTCAGTTTTATCTTGGTTTAATTGTAGACCATTTTGGTTCATCCAGGTATTTATGTGCTCTATACAGTGACACAGAGAGTCTATTGAGCTGTTGTCATACGGTTTAAGAGCCATATATATATGAGTATCATCGGCATAGCTGTGGTAGTTAATGTTGCTGTTCTGTAGAATTTGGCCCAGAGGTAGCATATAGAGATTGAACAGAAGCAGTCCCAGAACTGATCCCTATGGAACTCCGCATGTCATAGCCACCCTATCAGATTCATGATTACCAATAGTGACAAAGTAACTCCGGCCATCTAGATAAGATCTGAACCAATCAAGGACTGTCCTGGAGAGTCATACCCAATTTTCCAGCCTATCTATAAGTGTTCTATGATCTACAGTGTCAAATGCTGCACTGAGATCTAATAGAACCAGAACTGTTATTTTATCTGAATCAGTATTCAGCCATATATCATTTAAAACTTTAATCAGGGCCGTTTCAGTACTGTGGTGAGGTCGGAAGCCTGACTGAAATTTGTCTAAGAGACCGCTTGAGGTCACAAAATTGCTGAGTTGATTGAAGACAACCTTCTCAATGATCTTGGCTATAAAAGGGAGATTTGACACAGGTCTATAGTTGTTCATTATAGATGCATCCAGTGTTCTCTTTTTTAATACGGGCTTAATGGCAGCTGTTTTCAAGACGTTGGGAAAATGCGTGATTGCAGTGAGCTATTAACTACAGTGGGGAGAACAAGTATTTGATACACTGCTGATTTTGCAGGTTTTCCTACTTACAAAGCATGTAGAGGTCTGTAATTTTTTATCATAGGA
>JACXGI010001787.1:18578-74385 GCA_016801175.1 Esox masquinongy
TCTAAAACAAAAATCCAGAAAATCACATTGTATGATTTTTAAATAATTAATTTGCATTTTATTGCATGACATAAGTATTTGATACATCAGAAAAGCAGAACTTAATATTTGGTACAGAAACCTTTGTTTGCAATTACAGAGATCATACGTTTCCTGTAGTTCTTGACCAGGTTTGCACACACTGCAGCAGGGATTTTGGATTTTGTCTGTATGGAGGCACTCCTCCATACAGACCTTCTCCAGATCCTTCAGGTTTCGGGGCTGTCGCTGGGCAATACGGACTTTCAGCTCCCTCCAAAGATTTTCTATTGGGTTCAGGTCTGGAGACTGGCTAGGCCACTCCAGGACCTTGAGATGCTTCTTACGGAGCCACTCCTTAGTTGCCCTGGCTGTGTGTTTCGGGTCGTTGTCATGTTGGAAGACCCAGCCACGACCCATCTTCAATGCTCTTACTGAGGGAAGGAGGTTGTTGGCCAAGATCTCGCGATACATGGCCCCATCCATCCTCCCCTCAATACGGTGCAGTCGTCCTGTCCCCTTTGCAGAAAAGTATCCCCAAAGAATGATGTTTCCACCTCCATGCTTCACGGTTGGGATGGTGTTCTTGGGGTCATACTCATCCTTCTTGGGGTCGTACTCATCAATTCTTACTGGTTGGTAGGTGATCAAATACTTATCTCATGCAATAAAATGCAAATTAATTATTTAAAAATCATACAATGAGATTTTATGGATTTTTGTTTTAGATTCCATCTCTCACAGTTGAAGTGTACCTATGATAAAAATTACAGACCTCTACATGCTTTGTAAGTAGGAAAACCTGCAAAATCGGCAGTGTATCAAATACTTGTTCTCCCCACTCTATTTGCTGTAGGTCCATTGTTATAGAGTTAACATTTTTTTAAAAAAAGTCTGATTACCTGAACCAAATCTCGTTTAACAAGGAAAAGTATAAAAACCACTGCTGTGGTCATCACTATCCTCTTGCAATAGGACCAGCTGGATGGCAAAAACAGTGCAAGTAGTACCTCAAAGGTAATTTGAATAAAAAAAACCTATTCAGCATGACAAAAGAGTTGACAAAAGAAATGCTTTGAGTGAGGAAAAGAAGGGTTCAATTCTGGCTTTACTGGCAGAGGGATACAGTGAGCGTCAGGTGGCTTCCATCCTGAAAATTTCAAAGATGGCGGTTCATAAGAACAAGGTCAAGCAATAGACATTGGGGACAACAAATCTACAGACTGGCAGAGGGCGAAAACGACTGTCCACTGACTGAGATGCCCATCAACTCATTCGAAAGTCACTCAACAACTGTAGGATGACATGAAGTGACCTACAAAAAGAATGGCAAACAGCAGCTGGGGTGAAGTGCACAGCGAGGACGGTTCGAAACAGGCTCCTTAGGGGCAGGCCTGAAGTCGTGCAAAGATAGAAAAAAGCCCTTCAACAATGAGAATCAAAGAAGAGCCAGGCTGAGGTTTGCAAAAGACCATAAGGATTGGACTGTAGAGGAATGGAGTAAGGTAATCTTCTCTGACGAGTCAAATTTTCAGCTTTGCCCAACACCTGGTCTTCTAATGGTTACACGGACACCTGGAGAGGCCTACAAGCCACAGTGTCTCGCACCCACTGTGAAATTTGGTGGAGGATCGGTGATGATCTGGGGATGCTTCAGCAAGGCTGGAATCAGATTTGTCTTTGTGAAGGACGCATGAATCAAGCCAAGTACAAGGTTATCCTGGAAGAACACCTGCTTCCTTCTGCTCTGACAATGTTCCCCAACTCTGAGAATTGTTTTTTCCAGCAGGACAATGCTCCATGCCACACAGCCCGGTCAATCAAGGTGTGGGTGGAGGACCACCAGAACAGACCCTGTCATGGCCAGCCCAATCTCCAGACACTGTTATATGTATATATATATATATATATATATATATATATATATATATATATATATATATAATGATTATATATATAATAGTGATTAAAATAAAGTTAGACAGATAGTTCATAGACATTATCTTGAACATTTTGTGAGAAAATCTTAAGTTCAATTGTTTATTAATCCACTCTTTTTGTAAATGTGTTATGTTTTTGTCTGTGGTTCTGTTGCTAGCCTGTTGGCTTCTGGGTTTCTTTTCACATGTCATGTTGAAAGATCACTAACAGACCATTCCTTGGAGAAAAAAAACCTAACAAACAGTGACAGACTACGTTGTTTGCCATTGGGGCTATCACATGACGTGTATGTGCATTGGGTTCAAATACTCTCATCTGAATCAACACATTTTCCTAAAAGATTTGTTTCAGAGATGTTGTTTTTGTTTTATATTTTTTATTCAGTCTTTAAGCGAGCAGATGGCTTTTCTTGAATTTATAAATCAGCCAGCTGTAGTTTCCGCCTGAGCGAGCAGGTCCAGATTACATGATGCTGAAACTGATTAGGCACATTGACAGACAGGCAGTCACATATAAATGTAATCTCAGCAACACTGAGATTGTTTCTGAAGGAAGACCAGCATCCCTGGGGCCTAGAAGATCATGATATATACCTTAGCTAGAAAATGTTCCAGTCAGTTGATTATTCAAACCAAGACTGAATTATGTGCAGTATCAGTAATTGGAGAACAGACATTTTTTCACACATTTGGGACGCTATGGGTGGCTTAACTGTTCAAATCAGTAGATCTATCTCTGTTGCCAAGGAAACTGGGAGAGGTTCTTCTCTCAGACTTTGTGATTTAGTTTGACATCATGTGAGGGCCAGCAGTTCAGACCACATAGGCCAGGATTTTCTCATTATGTAGAACTGAGTTCTTGAATTTTTGGACATGCTTGTTGACCTTTCACTAAGGGACACTGAAAGGACGAAGACAAAATTAAAACAAGAATGTAAGTATTTGTTCGAATAGGACAACCAAAGTGAAATGTGTGATGAATGGTTGTAGGACAGACTCTCTTTGCTCAGAAAAATGGAACTAGAACTAGACATTTGGACATCTCCTTGCCTTTATTGTGTATTTTGTTATTGTGGTGTTCCACAAATAATGGTTTCCAGACATAAAGATTACTGAGACCACATATATTTTCTGATGAGGAATCAGCGAATAATGATTGCGAAGTAATTGCGAATAATTACTCAGTCTGTCATTAAAAGGTATTATCGCAACGTTGTTTCATGAGTACATACACAAGTGTCAAAACTATGCCAGTAAAAATGAACAGTGTTGCTAGATTTTTCCCCCCAAATTGACATCCTTATTTTAATAATTTGAATATCAGCATTTTTATCTCCAGTGAGCCTTGCCTCATTACTCATTACTGATAGTAGTTTTTCCCTGCATCCCAGTCAACATTGGTGTTTACACTAAATTACTTTCATTGAGCCTCTCACATAAACACTCATCTTTTCTGTCATATTTTGTTTCGCCATTGTAGTGGCACACACAATGAAAGATGTGGCACAGACAGGTGTTCACAGACTACAAAATCCTTCACTTGGTTTCTCGTAAGTATCCTCAACACTATGCAGCATGCAGTCTACCAAATGTGTGCTGTTAATGTTGCTTTGATGACTGTAAAATCAGCCTACAACTTATCAGTTAGGCATTCATGTTTGCCACACAGAGTTGAAATATCTAGCCAATACATGTTCATTTTAATAACATTGCTTGTGGACTTCCGAGCTATAACAATTTCACATTTTGGAAAGTTAAAATGCATACTAGACTAGTGGTTGTCATCACTCTTAATCAAGCCTACACAATCTGTGATGCGATACTTTCATCATCACATTGGCTTATTTCTAGTAAGCTCTCATTGGCTATTGCTGATCTCTGTTCTCAAAACTTGTCATTGCACATCTCACACTTCAAGAGCCCCCCGTCTCAGTCCCTAGTTTTAACACTGCAATAATCTATGATGAAGTTTAGCCTGGGGGGTACATGTTCCCAGAGAGTGCTGTCCTCTGGCCCAAACTCCGTAAAAGCACTTAATGACAACTGCTGATGTAAAAAGGGATTTATAAAATACATTTGATTGATCTGATGGACTATAAGGATATTTTGTTCCAATAAAATCTAACATTTGTAAATGTCTGGGATGTTGGAAAGACAACTGGTAGCCCTCAGATTGCATCTCTGAACCACACACATCAATCAAGAGTTAGTGACAGGCATGTACCCTGAGGAGGCACTTGACACTTTTGTCTCCGAATTAAAAAACTGTCTGCATGAGATAAATCAGATGAAAATCATGTTGTGTACACCTAGGCATTAGTAATGAAAAGGAGCCATGGCTTCAAAGCCTTACAACTTTGACAGTTTGTACAACCTTGTTAGTGATACTCCATCTGTAAGTATAGATGTGTTTGTTAGTACTTATGGAGATATGCAGTAGACCAGAATTTTTATACTTGAGTACCATTAAAAGACATCTATCAATTAACTTGTTTCTTTGCTTCTGAGCTGGGAAGGATGGATAACAATTTACGTATGAACCATGTAACTGCCTGAGTGAATGGTGCCTAGTTGCTAGGCAACACTAGTCAATTTCAATGACAGACCTAAAGCGTCATCCCAAAGCATCTCTCTCACAGCTTTATCGTTTCTCCATAGACATGCCCCCATTTTTTTACTCTGTTGGGGCTACTTTGGTCTGCTTATTCATCCCGCCCCCACAAAGGGGCTGCCTCATAGCACACACATTTCACACACAGATTTTATCTGTTCAGGTCAGAGACCCCTTCCGGTCCCCACACAAGACCCAGCCAGAAAGAGTGAGCCAGTGAGATGTGTCTTACTCTGGACATAACCTTTCCATAGGGCAGGGGAAATACGATGATGAGAGTAGCCCTGCTGTAAAATAAAAACATGATTGGAGTGTGTGTCTCTGTCGGATGACTCCTGTCTGGACATTCTCAGGTTCAGGCATTCAATTTAGACCAGGTGTTGGCAACTTGAGTCCTCTGGGACCTGATAAGTGATACAAATTTTATAACGCCTGCATACCCGACTGCAATAATCAACTAATCAATTCTGCCTCACAAGTGGCACAGCAGCCTTAGGTGCTATATAATACTGTTGTGACACCCACTAGCCGTAAACAGTGCTTGCTCTGGACTAAAGCAGGTGGGAACTGGCAAAACATTCCCTAGCTGTAATCAGGGCTGCAGACCAAGTTTGTGTTTTTTAAACTCAAAGGAAGCGATTAATATAAGTGGATTCAGGGTAGATTTAAAAAGGTGAAAGACACCACAACCAAGAGATGTTATTTAACTAGGTTATGGTTGTTAGGAAAACATTCTTATGTGGCCTAGTTGGGTCCTGTCTTTCCAAACTGTCTTTGTCAAATACCCTCTGCTCCTCCTACTAAATGTTAAATGGGCTCTAGTATAGGTGTGGTATATAATCATATACTGCAAATGTATCGACTTATAGAGTAAGTGATTTGAAGGCTGTATTTCATTAATTTAAAGTACCTTTATTCATTATGGGTGGCAGGTGCCTAGTGGTTAGTGCATCTGATTAGCTCCAGTAACTGAAATGTTGCTAGACTGAATCTTTGGGCCGACAAAATAAAAAAAAAACTCATGTTCTTTTCCTGAGCAAGGCAATTAACACTAAATACTTCAAGACGTGCTGTAAATGAAAATTTCCTCTGTTAACTTATGTGGTAATATAAAAAAATTATATAAAAAAATTTAATATTCAATGTATGGTACAAAGCTGTCCAAAGCACAGAAATCATTCTATCTACAGTAATTGTTTTCTAAAAAAACATCTCGAAATCAATTAGATCAATCTGATTGTGGATAAGAAAAAAGTAATGATTAAAAAAGGTTTTAAAAAACAGCAGGAGATTCCCCTTTAACACAGTGACATCTGTTAATAAAACAATCCCTTAACCTCAGCAAGAACAGTGAAGATGTCAACACAATTCTAAGGAAAAGAAACAAATTGTCACAAGAGTAGATTGCAATCCAAATGAAAGAGAGTTACACAAGACAGCATTATTTATGTTATTACACTGTGAAATGTACTTCAATCCTGTCTGTCCCAGAAATGCTTGACTTTTGCTGGCACAAACACATTTTATTGGCTTTGCAAAAGTTCACTTATTTGCTGTGTTTCAGGGTCATTTTGTGTTCAAAACAATTATGTATTTTTTTTCATCTTGCTCATTATGTAAGGAATACAAATCATACACATTCACAGCACCACTGTCTAGTATGTCTTTCACCTAAGTCTCTGTGTACCCTCCCCTACCTCACTTTGCTCATCAACAGATGCCTCACACTGGTCATTTCTAAAGTTTTCTCTTCCTTTGGCTGTCATTCTTTTTAGGTCTCTACTGTAAAGGACTGAAATGAATTGCAAAAGACTCTCGAATTTGAAACTATATTACTTTTTCCTGCTTCCTAAAAAATGTCTGAGCTAATACCTGATCACTTCACCTGCTAAGCACCTTATCATCTGCAAAAATATTTACACATTTGCTTTTGATCTCATTGAAGTGAATATAAGTTGAAAGTGGTGAAAAAGTTGTGTTCAAAGTTTATTTATCAAATGCACCGAATAACACAACGTCATCCTGCACAATGAAATTCTTGTGACATGGCACATCACATCTACGTAGTAAGAATTAAGAAAAATATAAAGCAAAAATATAGCAAAAATACAGCAATAATATACATAACAATGTAAACTAGCAGGAACTTAAAAAAAGAGTAGAATGGGGAATATGAACAGTGTGGGTAGAAGTATTGAATATTGTAGGTACAATATGAGTCTAATATGCCTATAAATGGTACATACAAAACAATATTCTATGTACATTGAATGTACATGGAAAGACATCAGATCATCTGGTAAAATTATTCTTGAGTGATCAATATGATTATAGATCAGTGTTGCTGGTAGAGGAGCCTTATGGCCTGAGGGAAAAAATTGTTAGTGAGTCTGGAAGTGCGTACCTCGATGCTCCGGTAGTGTCTACCAGATGGCAGCAGTGTGAACAGACCATAGCCTGGGTGGCTGTAGTCTTTGATGATGTTCAGTGCTTCCATAAGGCATTGTTTACGGTAGATGCCTTGCACGGAGGGGAGATGGCAGCCGATGACGCACTCTGCAGCCTCTGGAGGGCCTTGCGATCCGCAGCGGAGCAGCTGCCATACCAGGCAGTAATGTAGCCTGAGAGGATGCTCTCAATGGTGCACCTGTAGAAGTTGGTGAGAGTTTTTACAGATATGCCAAACTTCTTGAGTATGCTCTGGAAGTATAGTTGTTTTTGGGCAGTTTTTACCACAAAGTCTGCTTGCCTGAACCAGGCGAGGTCATCTTTGATGAACTCACCGAGAAACTTGAAATCGGAGACTCTCTCTACTTCAGCTCCATTGATGTGTATGGGGCGTGATCCCCCCTCTGCCGCTTCCTGAAGTCCACGATCATCTCCTTAGTCTTGCAGACATTAAGAGAGAGGTTGTTGTCCTGGCACCATGTAGCCAAGTCACTTTCCTCCTCTCTGTATTCAGACTCATCGTTGTTGGAGATGAGACACAGGCGGTGGTGTCATCCGTAAACTTAAGTATGACATTGGAGCTGTGTGTGGCCACACAGTCATGCGTGAACAGGGAGTACAGGAGGTGACTGAGTACGCAGCCCTGAGGGGCTCCGATGCTCAAACTGAAGGGGATTCAAGGTGTCAGGAAGGGTGGAGCAGATGTGGGTTTTGATCAGCTGCTCGAAGCACTTCATGATGACGGAGGTCAGTGCTACAGAACGGTAGTCATTGAGGCAGGTGACGAAAGGTTTGCTCAGTACAGGGACAATTGTGGTCTGCTTGAAGCAGGTGGGGACTGCTGACTGAGTCAGGGAGAGGTTGAATACAGAGGTGGTCGGCGCACCCCCGAGGACACGGTCTGGAATGCCATCTGGCCCTGGTGACTTCCAAGGGTTCACTCATTCAAAAGCTCTCCTCAGGTCAGCCGTGGCTAGGGACAGAGTGTAGTCGTCTTGGTCCTCAGCATGCCTCACCGAAGGAATTGTGTTGGTCGCCTCCAACCGTGCATAGAAGGTGTTGAGCTGGTCAGGGAGCGAGGCGGCGGGACGAGCATCACTGCTATTCCTCCCTTTGTAGTCTATGTTGTGCCACAGTCCTCCCCACATGCGTCTGGGGTCAGAGCTGTGGTAGTTAGACTCTAACTTATTCCTGCAGTCTCTTTTTCCATCTCTGATAGCCGTCTATAGATCCGTATCTGGATCTCCTCAAAGCCCCTAGGTCCCAGAGCTATAGGCAGAGGACCATGCTCTGAGCTTAGCAAAGACATGACCTTTAACCCAGGGCTTTTGGTTTGGAAAGTCCTGCCATTGACCCTCAGGATGACATCACCAATGCACTCAGTGACGCGGACAGGGGGGGGGCAACCGTGAAAGTTGTCCAGGGCGCAGGCCTGGGGGGGGCCCATTTGGTTGACTTAAATATAATTATTAATTTGTCAGTCAATGTGAGTAATCTGTACTATCGAAAAAGTTAACAGTTATTAAACAGAAGAATTGCATTGATGAAGGGATTCATGTTTTTTACTCTTTGCCGTTTTTTTATACAGCATTATGATTAAACCTTTTTCTGTAAAAATGGTTTGTTCTACAAACAGCCAATCAATGATACCCTAACACCTACAGCCAATCAGAGTGATACACTAACACCAACAGCCAATCAGGGTGATACCCTAAACACCAGTGCCAACAACACTTTGTTAAAGCTGCATGATTTATTCTATAAAAAAGTCCCAGTGGAATGTTATTTTATAATTTTTAGAGCACACCGCTACTTCCCAGCCAATCGCCTTCTGCGAGGCAGGCTTTACTCCTTGACTTATTTTGTGAACATGCATTTTACCTGGATGATATTATAGCAAGTATGCCGTAAGGAGCGAAGTTTGCTTACTGTAAGAAACTATAATGGCAGCTACAGACTAGGACGACAGTCAGTTCCTCCCTTGTCTACTACAGCATACACTACGAAAACGGCAAAGCAGAAGAAGACTTCGACCAACTCTCTGTAGCTACAGTAGCTACCAGGAACCCTAAGCTAACGTTAGCAAGGCTAAGAAGAACGTCGCCGAACTCTGCTTTTTTGGGACAGGTGATTCCATTTTTCATATTTTTATTCGGAACGTGATTATCGGGCAGTGGTGCGGAACCGCTTTCTGATGGGTGAGTAATTGTGAAATGCTGTAATTGGGTTTTTTTTACTGAAAAAATCCTACGTAGTGCAGCTTAAAAAAATATTCAAATTAATCCAATAAATTTGTCTAACTACAGTACTGTAGCTATCTGGCTAAAGCATTGCCACCATGCATCTAAAACTAGAAGCACAGAAATGGAAGGACAAATCTAAACGAGAACGTCTATGTGTAGCAGTTAAGTAATTGCTGATTGGGACTGAGTAGGTTATGAAATGATAAGATGTGACGTAATTAATTACCTGTGTTGAAAACAGGGATTTGGATGTGGCCTAGTCATGAATTAAAACATTAAACAATAAATCGTTTTGGACCTATTTTTTGGACAGTAATAATTAATTTATTTTTTGTCCCATGGTTTGGGTCCTAAACGTTAAATTCTGTCCCAGGCCCTGTTATTCCTGTCGGCGTGCCTGATGCACTGGGAGATATATGCTGGGACAGAGTCTGTGTATTCATCAGTGTCCCCATCGGCTGCAACAGAAAACATCTGCCAGTCTGTGGTCTCGAAGCAGTCCTGGAAAGTGGTAACGGATTCCTCGCTCCAGCGCTGAACTGCCTGAAAAACCGGTTCTGCCTGTTTTAGTTGTTGTCTGTAGATTGTAAGGAGAAGAATGGAGGTGTGATCCACCATACCAAATGCAGGGCAGGGGAGGGGATTGTAGCTGTTTTGTATTTGTGAATAACAATGGTGAAGTCTGATCACCACGGGTAGGAAAGTTAATGTGCTGATAGTATTTCGGCAACTTTCTTCATATTAGCCCTATTAAAGTCGGCAGTTTCATGTACATTTATGAATTATTATCACATACTGTATATGCACACTGGTGTACTTTCGGAGTATACAATACATATTTGCAGTGTCACTCATGAGATGAGAAGAATATCAAATTTTGAGACTGGGAAATGTTATTGTTTTTGGAAAAATACATGCCCATTTTGAATTTGAGGCCAGCAACATGTTTCAAAACAATTTGGGACAGGGGCATGTTTATCACTGTGTTGCATCACCTCTTCTTTTAACAATACTCTGTAAGCGTTTGGGAACTGAGGAGACCAATTGCTATAGTTTTGGAAGTGAAATGTATTCCCATTCTTGCCTGATATAGGATTTCAGCACTCAACAGTTTGCGGTCTCCTTTGTCGTATTTTTCGTTTCATATTGCGCCTAATGTTTTCAGTGGGTGACAGGTCTGGTTTGCAGGCAGGCCAGTTTAGCACCCTGACTCTTTTACTACGGAGCCATGCTGTTGTAATACGGGCAGGATGTGGTTTGGCATTGTCGTGCTGAAATAAGCAAGGCCTTCCCTGAAAAAGACGTTGTCTTTACCAGTCTTTTGTTGCCTCTGTCCCAGCCTTTTTGAAATGTGTTGTTGGCATCAAATTCAAAGTGGACATATATTTTTCTAGAAACAATGAAATGTCTCAGTTTCAACATTTGATATGTTGTCTTTGTACTATTTTCTATTGAATATAAGGTTTAAATAATTTGCATTTCATTGCATTCTGTTTTTATATAGATTTTACGCAGCATCACAACTTTTTTGTTACAGGTTTGTGGTGTACCCAACTTCTTTTAACCACCACATCATTACCCTAAAGAAAAAAAAAAACATTTTCATAGTATGCATGTGTGTGCGTATGTGTGCGTGTGTGTTTGGGGGGCTTGCATGTATCATCATTTACAATCACAATAATTCTGAGTGTGTAGACCCTGACTGTGCATAGATGTAAATGGATCCCTGCTGCTTTGAGTTAGAGCAGACTTGATTGCCATAGTTCTAGTATTGTTTAGCCATAAGGGCATGACATTGCTGCTCGGAAGACTTAGGATCAGTGTTGTATTACTCAGTTAGGTTCACTGGGGCATGGGACAAAAGAGATCTCTGCACCTGTCAGTCATGGTGCTAAACATGGTGCCTGTACTCCTGCATTGGGTAGTCCAAACCCTGGCCTGAGTGCCTGAATAGCAGATTAAATGTAAATTTCAAACAAATATTGATATCTTAAAATGTTTCTATTGACTGCACTTACAGTCGTCAATTTTAACATTTTTATTTGGCTGGTTAACTTTCTATTGGGTTCCTGTAAAATAGAAAATGAAAACCTAAAGGGCCTACTTGATAAATCCCACATCATGGGGTTTTTAAACAATGTTTTGGAGGCATTTGTCAGAGTTAAGAACCCTAAGGTTCTTCACAAAACTTTCAGTTAGATGAACCATTGTTGATCCCCTTGTTTATTGTAACAATACATCTATTTGGCCATTGTCACTGTAATTTGATACAATGCAGATGATCTGTTTTAATTCACAATTATACATTTAATAATAACAATGCTTTTGGCATGGCTTTGATATTGTAGAATTGCCAATGACTTGTATGTGACTTGTATGTGATGATATTGTAGAATTGCCAATGACTTGTATGTGATGCGTTCTGGTTTGCAATGTCATGTTGGCTACTATGTTACATGGCTTTGTTATACCTTATCTCAATGTATTTAAATCAACAACCTGCTGAATCGCTATGATTGTTTCGACTCACTGCCAAGTCAAGCAGCAATAAGACAACATCACCATGGCAACATCATTTTGAAGCTTTTGCTCACAGTAGGCCCTGACCAGTGTTGCCAGATGGGGAAGTTTCCCAATTAATTTGGGCTTTTTTAATGGTGGGTGTGGACAAAAATGGGCTTGGCTGAGTCAATATACAGATAGGGTTGTATAGAAGAAAATAGCGTTTGGGTGTTTTTTTGTTTAGCCTGCAATATTTCAGATGTGATTTTCGGTTGACTGTCAATGAAATCTGGCAACCCAAGCCCGACTCGAATTGGAGTACTATATACTTTACAGTATGCCAGTATAAGATATGTATGTCCCAAACCATAGGGTGTTGGAAACAATATGCCAAAAGTCCCTGGATGACAAAGAGTTTATGCAGGATTTCCGAAGTGTGCAATGAATGTTTTTTGGGTAATATAGCTAACCCCTACAGTAGCACAATAGAAGAAGTGTTTGCAACAATTTTCCCCATTTTTGTAACATTAATATTGGCTTTTATTTTCGTTATACAAACAAAACGACTTATAAGCATCAGTTATAAGCATGAGTATCGACTAAGCAAAAGTTGCTATTAAGCTAGCTGATGCCAGTCCTTGCTCTGTTTTTTGTTAGGTAGTTCATTAAGCTTAACATTGTATATTGCACCCTTAAAGAGCAATAGTATAGCTGAATACTATGAGAACTACATTACTTCTCATCCCAGAAAGGAACCAAAACATTTGTCAGTGAACACAAATAATGTCGTTAGCACTGCCGCACACAAAAACAAACTCAAAAACGGAAAGTTTGTTGCATCAGTACCGCTAAGGTTCATTTTTAGCCTAATTTCAATGATGCTGTAGTACAGTAGGGTTTCTCAACCCTACTCCTGGGCGTCCCCTGCCCTGCATGTTTTAGATCTCTCCCTGCTCTGTCACACCTGATTCAAATGATCAGCTCATTATATTAAGTCCTTCATGAGCTACATTAGGAAACTCTGCTGTAGTATGTCCCAATACTGGCTTACTACTGTATATACTTAACAGTAGAGGATGTACTTTTGCACCATGAGCGCAATACATACTATGACAGTTTGTGAATCGAGACGGGGCCATACATTAACTAAATAGTAACGCGAAGCTAGAAATAGTGCATGATTGGAGTTGAAATGGTAATATCTATGTATGTAGTTATGGTAAGACGGCTGGCCATGCAATGTTGGCCCTCTGTCTGGGGAGGTTTACATTTCACACCTGCAGAAACTCTCATACTTCTAAAAACGTGCAGTGGGGAGGCTGTCATTCACCACATTCATCTAAATCCTTTGAAATCCCAACAGCTCTGAAAGACACACTAAATTAAGCTTGGAAGCAAAGCTGCCGCGGAAAGAACACATGCTAAACAACCCTTGGCATCTAACCTACAGTAGCAATAGACCAATAGCCTAACCCTGAAGAAATTGTCATTGTATTCTATCGGGTTTGGAAAGGTGTTTCCCACTTACCTGAATGGGGGCTGATTTATACTGCGGGGTAAAATGGTTCTCAGTGCATTATTATACTGTAGCTGTAGGTTTCTGAAATGGGGCACAAAGCATTCCCCCTTACAAATAGACCAATGTTATCTTTAGGAAAAAGAGTTGACATTTCAGTCCATTTTCAACTACTGATATTACCCTTGTAATGTTCTGTTCCTGCTGATGAATGGGTAGATCAGTTGATATATTGTTCAGGCAGCACTCTGAAACTGACAACCGAGTCATGTACCATTTGTTTGAAGATTTTTTTTCTCTCTCTAACTCTGTCTTTCTCTCTCTTTGCTTTCTCTCCCTCTGGTTCTCTGTCATGATAAGTGAGTCAGGCATTCTAAAAACATTGGGCTGGATAAAGGGAATGAAAGGGTTGAGTGGCTGAACAGGTCTGTCACTGCCAGAATGGAGATGCATATTTTACAGGCCAGCCTCATGTTATATTCATCCCATATTCCTCCTGCTCATTGTCCTTGTGCACACATCCATTCTAAATTAGAGTGTCTTTCCCTTGTTGTCTCGGATTCATCTGTGAATTAGAAACAGAAATATTCATCAGTCATCAATGTTGTTGTCTAATGATTTGAGGCCAATAGAAAGTCCCACAAAGCAGTGTCATGTAGCAATTGAGTGAATGTTATGGAAAATATGAGGTGGGCCTGGAGTGTCGGAAGTGAATTATTGGGGTATTATGAGGTGTAATGCATGCAGTGATGGGTCTGGACAAAATGCACTGCAGTTGAATTCTGTGCACCATGTGGTTCTTCATTAATACTGTTCAAAGGCAGAATAATGTTTCACTATTAAAGCCATTGCCATTGCAGTAAGATAGTCTTTACATTTTCAGATGTATTTACCCTCTGACTTGTAGAGGTGTTTCTGTGAGGCTATATGTGTGACCAGAACTACCTACCTGTAATGAATACACTTAGAGGAGGGTTATGGATTCACGCGCAGAGCGCGGTTAAAGTGTTTATTCAGTGCCAGCAAGGACAAGCAAACGAGAACTACGTCAGAGGGCAGGCAGTGGTCATACACAGGTGTTCCAAAATATACAGGCAGAAAAACAGAAGGGCTTCACAGGAGTTGATGTCAGGTTGATGATGGGCAGGCAGGAGGTCATAAACAGAATCAATGCAACGGTGCAGGAGGGCTAATCTGAAATCACAAACTCACGGGACGAAGTGAAAACTGGACAAACGCAGATAGGCAGAGAAAATTATAAAGCTGGGACAATAACAGGCTCAGTATGTCACAAAACATAAATAATACCTCACAAAGAGAAAGTGGCCGTGGTCGACTATTTAAGTGGAATGTGGATGAAGAACAGGTGTCTAGTATTCAGGTGATTGTGATCTGGGGTGTGAGTGACATTCAGGAGAGGGAGGTTGTAGGTGTGTGAGTGAAGGTTGTGCAGGAGCAGGATGTGATCTGGGGTGTGAGTGACATTCAGGAGAGGGAGGTTGTAAGTGTGTGAGTGAAGGTTGTGCAGGAGCAGGATGTGATCTGGGGTGTGAGTGACATTCAGGAGAGGGAGGTTGTAGGTGTATGAGTGAAGGTTATGTAGGAGCAGGATGTGATCTGGGGTGTGAGTGACATTCAGGAGAGGGAGGTTGTAGATGTATGAGTGAAGGTTGTGCAGGAGCAGGATGTGGCGACTGGCTGGACCTTACACTGCCCTGACATTTCATGCAGAGAGAACCAAAAAATTAAAGAACATTATGAGCTAGGAATAGCCTTGGCCAAGTAATACAAATGGAAAACCACAATCAAAATAATATATTTGCTAGAGGTAAAAATCCATATAACCTCTGCATTAGTCATTAGGATCCTGAAAAACTCTATTGAAATTACATTAATAGATTACTTGAATTCAATCAAATTCATTTTTATTACAATTTATCCGAGTGGTGAATGCAAAAAAATATAAAACATTTATTAAAAATATAAATAAAGGGTGTCTTTCAAGGTAATTCAATTAATGAACTAAGGGAGGAATAAAAAACAAGTCACTTCAGTACTGAAAGGTTGTGCTGTTTGGATCTTGTTCAGTAAAGTTGTTTGTACTACTGGGTATTTCCATGTTCGCACCCACTATTTTAACTCCTGTTTCCTGGGATATCCATTTTTGTGTGGGAGGATGCCATGCCAGAAAGCAGTGAACTTTGAATACATTTGGAAGAGTTTTTTGTTCCTCTGGGAATCCTAGAATAGTGCACATTCTTGTTATATCCCAGCTGTAACACCGCTGATTCATCTAATCAAGGCCTTGATGATTAGCTGACAAGCTGAGTCAGATGTACTGGTGTTGGATTAAATTAACGAAGATGTTCAAGGGATGGGAGTCCAAATGCATGGACATGCTGTAGGCACATTTCCTGTCAGTGTGTCTTTCTCATGTTTTTTTTCTGCCCCCTCTTCTTGTCCCCTGCCTTCCACCTTTACATCTCACGTGTTAAATTCACATGCACTCAAAAGAGCACTCAGCTGAGAGACATTGTGTAATCATGAAATATTTCTCTCCCCACTCAGATTTAGGGTCAACTCGTCTTTTTCAGGGTTAAACCCACAATCCCATGTCTACTCAGAGCAGTAGGCCACTAAGAGTAAAAGCAATGTGTGGTACCTTTTGGTATGGGTCAAGGGTCTGACTTCTGTTCCTCATGCATAATGCAGTAGCCAAATGGCAGAAATGTTTCCAAAGGACAACAATGGACATCTTGCATCCACTTCTATAAACCATAATAGTGATTGGAGGGAAATTGTTTATGTAAAATACTTGACAATATTGTAATATTATTTTGTATCTACTGTAGTCAGAAGTACCTGCACCAAAACTACCCCTATATAGCTTATTATCCATCTTCTTTTTAAATGGTGATACAACATGTATTCTGAAACTGTATTCCCATAACTAAATAAAACATTTTATCATGGCTCTCTCTTGGAGCGGACATAGTGATCCATATGTTTGAAAAATAAATTGCTACAATATTACATTGTCTATTCACAATCTGGGAGTGGTGTAGTGAAAAAACATTCTGTGGCCCGACATTATGGGCCCCCTGATCTAGTAACATTACCAGATGAATCTCTGGACATCTATGTCATAACTTGATCCTTCCATTGGTAAAAGACTGATATGGCCTATGATGGGACAAGGCTTTACAAATCTAGTCAAGCATTTTTTTACTCCTGGAAAAATAATACGGTATACGAGAGAATGGAAACAATATTTATGTTAAAAGTTTTGTTTCAGTTTGTTTCGGAGTGATGTGTTAGCTTTCTGTGTTATGTCCAGCCGAATAATGTATGATATTAAGCAGGATCTGAGATTTCAGTGAATTTGATTGTTCGAGACAGTCAGCATAGAGTCTGCTTCTATGGCAGCAGCCCTTCAATGTGAAGGACAGAGAAATTATGTGTTTGTTGACAAATCAAATAATTCTAAAATTATTGACGGCAAATAATTCTAAAAAACAGCACTTTGTCCTTACTGTTAAAGCTTTGTGTCAATATATTTTAATTAGTGTAATAGTATAAATAATCCTGTTTTATCTGGTATCCAGTTAAAGTATGCATCCTCTAATTTATTGTGTCATGTTGGATCTTAGGAGGACCTTAGCCCTAGGACCATGCCTAACGTCTACCTGGCTTCCTTGTTTGTTGTAAAACTTACTTGGCAATAAAACTGTCCTTCTTTAGACTAGTTGAGGATCTAGAGCATCAGCATTTGTGGGTTCAACCACAGGCTCAAAATGGCCAGAAACAAATAACTTCCCTCTGAAACCCGTCAGTCTATTCTTGTTCTGAGAAATGAAGGCTATGCCATGCAAGAAATTTCCAAGAAACTGAAGATCTCGTACAACGTTGTGTATTGTACTGCACCCTTCACTGAACAGCTCAAACTGTCTCTAACCAGAATAGAAAGAGGAGTGGGAGGCCCCAGTGCAACGGGACAAATACATTAGAGTGTCTAGTCTGAGAAACAGATACCTCACAGGTCCTCAACTGGCAGCTTCATTGAATAGAACCCAAAAAACACCAGTCTCAATGTCAACAGTCAAGAGGCGACTCCGGGATGCTGGCCTTCTAGAGTTGCAGATTAAAAAAAAAGTTTAAGATGGGCAAAATAACACAAATGCTGGACAGAGGAAGATGGGAGAAAAAAAGTGTTATGGACAGATGAATCCAAGTTTGATGTGTTCGGATCACAAAGAAAAATTTCTCATTTATGAGACGAAGTCCAAATGCAAAGGAGTGCTTGACGCCATCTGTCAAGCATGGTTGAGGCAATATGATGGCCTGGGGGTGCTTTGGTGATGGTAAAGTGGGAGATTTGTTGAAATCTCTTCAGATTATCTCAACAAATTGACAACTAGAACGACAAAGGTCTGCAACTCAAAATATGAGGACAATAAATTTTAATGGATGTAAAATTTTGAGGACATAGACTTGTTTCCTCTTAGACACGTGCCAAACCTAGATGGAATGTCTAATGGTTTTACTCCTACCTTGTATTTTTTTTTACCTATTAGGGTCACAAATTAATTAGGTACTCCCCTCAACTGGTTGTCTAGGTCTTCATTGGATGCCAAATTGGAAGAATAAACCAAAGAGCAGCAGACATTAGGTCCTCAGTTGAATAATATCCCCTATTCCTGGATATTCACATAGGAGAAAGAACTGTGGTACAGACAAACATTAGACTTTGTCCTGGTCAAAACAACAACTGAATCAGAATCAATAAAAATGAATGGAACCAATTGCTTTGGCCATTAGCCAAAAAATTAAAAATTGGCTAGTCTAAATAAATGTTCCAGTGACATGACTTGCCTAATAATGAAGATACTGAAAAGAGGTTATGCCAGGCCATGCCAAACATTTTAAGCTCATGCCAAACATTTTTGCTTCCAATAAATCTCTTTTTAGCAGTGTGATCATCTCTTTACCAGTGTGATCATCTCTTTCATTGATCATCCCTTCCATCTAATCAATGCTTAAGTTTTGTCTCCTGAGTCTGTCTCTCTCACTCTACTCTCCTCCCTCTCCAAATGCTATGACTGTTGCTGTCCACTATCCTCCTGGCAGGTTCAGCTCTCCCCTCCTACTATGTGGCTAAGTGACTCACTGTGACCTCACAGAACAGGGCTGCAAGCGTAAAAGGAGGAAAACCAAAGTTACGGATGGCCTATCATTTCTTTTGAAAGAAAGTTGATTGCATATCTACATCGTTTGCTCAGCCTACTGATGCCTTTGGGCCCTCACACATAGAACTCAGCTATGCACTAACCTCTTTTTTCCATTCACTCTCTAAACGAAATCCTGAACCTCAACACCATCTCCTCCTCCCTTCTCCAGATAGTCTGGAGACCCCCATCAATTCATACCTGATCACTGGTTATGTTCCCCTTTGACTTGAACATGGCCAGAGTTGCACCTCTCCTCAAGAAACCAACACGTGGCACCTCTGACAACAAAAACCACAGACCGGTATCCGTTCTTTCCTTTCCAAACTTGAGTGTGCTGTCTCTAATCAACTCCCATGTTTCGTTTCTCAATATATACCTTGACCCTAATCAGTCAGGACTTTAGTCTTTTGAGTACCCTTGCGATATACTCCTAATGTATAGATACATGTAGTGTACTAAAATACTATTTTCAGTCATTTATTATAAATATACTAAAGTAGAAATATTATGTGAGTCCACTTTAACACACAAGTACACTTATTACTATTTGAAAAGTACTTAAATATTATTTGAATACTATTTAGTGTACTAATGTACAACATAAGTGGTTTTGGCTTGGGACAGATGCTGTTCTTATCCTTGCAGATCTTGCCTTCAACACATCACATGCTCATTTCTGTGCTCCGAAGGCTGGTCCTCTCTTGTAATGCATCCTACCTGGAAGACCGCTCCTACCGGATGACGTGGAGAGTACCTGTCTGCTTTCCATGCTCTCATTATTGGTGTCCCCCAGGGCTTGTTTTTCGGACCTAGGTGTGTGCCAAAACTTGTTATACTTATTGTAATCGTGTCTGTTTCATCCCACTACATACCTGTAATCAGATTTACTTGTGATATGATATGCTCTTCAATGCCAGTAAAGCGTATAACTCGTGCACATTGCCGCACTATCAGTCAGAACACTTCTCAGAGCCCTTCTCAGAGTGCATTACTAAGTGTATCGCTGAGTGCATTGCTAAGTGCATTGCTGTCCCTTCACGCATTCACATATTGCTCAAACGGAGGATCCAGTCAGCTGAAAATTCACATGATATAGTCATATTATCAACAAAATATAATAACGGAGATATTGCATGGCTGGTTACTGATGTCTACATTTATTACAGATAAAGATTAATGTGTCGACACTTAATGTTACACTCAAGAACCTTTATCTCCAAACATTTCTAATTTGATTTTGTACTTATCTAACGCTCTGTTGTCATGCCTGGGCAAGAATAAATAACAATACTGACAAGTAAGCATGGGATTAGCTAACCACATAATGACAAAGACATCAGCATTGGAATGTTGTTGGACAGAGTAGGCTACTAAATTACATCTCTGTGTTGATAGAGAAAAACAAAGATACGGCTTCAACAAAGTGGACAAATATAACTAGACTGTTGCCAGAACAATCAGAAACCAAGTAGGGGAAGCTTATTCATACAACTTCTATGGAGAGTGAAGGGAAGCTATGCCTTTAGACAACTTTTGAATGAGAGACATGAAGGATAATGCTTGTTGACATCCTACATCTTATTTGTTTTTTTACGGAAAGTTGAACTAGCCAATTGATTTATTAGGGCAAAAGAGATGCGTGCTGCAGCTACAGTATCTCACAAAAGTGAGTACACCCCTCACATTTTTGTAAATATTTGAGTATAAGTTTTCATGTGACAGCACTGAAGAAATGACACTTTGCTACAATGTAAAGTAGTGAGTGTACAGCTTGTATAACAGTGTAAATTTGCTGTCCCCCCAAAATAACTCAACATGCAGCCATTATTGTCTAAACCACTGGCAACAAAAGTGAGTACACCCTTAAGTGAAAATGTCCAAATTGGGCCCAATTAGCCATTTTCCCTCCCCGGTGTCATGTGACTCGTTAGTGTTACAAGGTCTCAGGTGTGAACGGGGAGCAGGTGTGTTAAATTTGGGGTCATCTCTCTCACACTCCCTCATACTGGTCACTGGAAGTTCAACATGGCACCTCATGGCAAAGAACTCTCTGAGGATCAGAAAAAAAGAATTGTTGCTCTACATAAAGATGGCCTAGGCTATAAGAAGATTGCCAAGACCCTGAAACTGAGCTGCAGCACGGTGGACAAAACCATACAGCGGTTTAACAGGACAGGTTCCACTCAGAACAGGCCTCGCCATGGTCGACCAAAGAAGTTGAGTGCACATGCTCAACGTCATATCCAGAGGTTGTCTTTAGGAAATAGACGTATGAGTGCTGCCAGCATTGCTGCAGAGATTGAAGGGGTGGGAGGTCAGCCTGTCAGTGCTCAGACCATATGCCGCACACTGCATCAAATTGGTCTGCATGGCTGTCGTCCCAGAAGGAAGCCTCTTCTAAAAATGATGCACAAGAAAGCCCGCAAACAGTTTGCTGAAGACAAGCAGACTAAGGGAATGAATTACTGGAACCATGTCCTGTGGTCTGATGAGACCAAGATAATCTTATTTGGTTCAGATGGTGTCAAGCGTGTGTGGCGGCAACCAGGTAAGGAGTACAAAGACAAGTGTGCCTACAGTCAAGCATGGTGGTGAGAGTGTCATGGTCTGGGGCTGCATGAGTGCTGCCGGCACTGGGGAGCTACAGTTCATTGAGGGAACCATGAATGCCAACATGTACTGTGACATATTGAAGTAGAGCACGATCCCCTCCCTTCGGAGACTGGGCCGCAGGGCAGTATTCCAACATGATTACGGCCCCAAACACACCTCCAAGACGACCACTGCCTTGCTAAAGAAGCTGAGGGTAAAGGTGATGGACTGGCCAAGCATGTCTCCAGACCTAATCCCTATTGAGGTGTGGGGTGTCTGTGGGGTGTCCTCAAACGGAAGGTGGAGGAGCGCAAGGTCTCTAACATCCACCAGCTCCGTGATGTCGTCACGGATGTCTCCGTGATGTCGATGGAGAAATGTAAGAGGACTCCAGTGGCAACCTGTGAAGCTCTGGTGAACTCCATGCCCAAGAGCGTTAAGGCAGTGCTGGAAAATGATGGTGGCCACACAAAATATTGACACTTTGGGCCCAATTTGGACATTTTCACTTAGGGGTGTACTCACTTTTGTTGCCAGCAGTTTAGACATTAATGGCTGTGTGTTGTGTTATTTTAAGGGGACAGCAAATTTACACTGTTATACAAGCTGTACACTCACTACTTTACACTGTAGCAAAGTGTCATTTCTTCAGTGTTGTCACATGAACAGATATAATCAAATATTTGCAAAAAAGTGAGGGGTGTACTCACTTTTGTGAGATACTGTATTTTTTACGATTTTCCCACAAGTATTTGTAATGCCAAAAACATAATCAAATCATAATCATATTCAGAAAATTCACCATAACCTTACAATACTTGCTTTGTCCAAGTATTTGGCACACATGAACTAGCCCTCTCCTCTTCTCTCTATTTTGTCTATCATTACTATGCAGATGATACTCAATTCTTCCTCATACCTGCCCTGACACCTAGGTGGTGAAATGTATTCCTGCGTGCCTGGCAGCCCTCTGCATGGATGTTGGCCAAGTACCTCAAGCTCAACCTCAATGAGACAGAGCTGCTATTCCTCTGGGGGAAGGCGTGTCTACTCCAAGACCTGTACATCACATTTGACAACTCCACAGTATCATGCTGTACAACATTTGAAAAGTAATCACTTATCTTACAAAGGATGCGGTGGAGGTACTAATTCAAGCACTTGTCATCTCATGTCTGGACTACTGCAATGTAGTGTTGGTAGTGTTCCTTGCAACCCTGAGGTGGAACCAGCATTGAAGCTATGACAGAAGAGTCCCTGCCCATTTTACAAAACAGTTTAAACTCTAACTTCTTATAGAGCACATTTACCCTTAAAATGTACTGTAATATACAGTGAGGGAAAAAAGTATTTGATCCCCTGCTGATTTTGTACATTTGCCCACTGACAAAGAACTGATCAGTCTATAATTTTAATGGTAGGTTTATTTGAACAGTGAGAGACAGAATAACAACAAAAAAATCCAGAAAAACGCATGTCAAAAATGTTATAAACTGATTTGCATTTTAATGAGTGAAATAAGTATTCGACCCCTCTGCAAAACATGACTTAGTACATGGTGGCAAAACCCTTGTTGGCAATCATAGAGGTCAGACGTTTCTTGTGGTTGGCCACCAGGTTTGCACACATCTCAGGAGGGATTTTGTCCCACTCCTCTTTGCAGATCTTCTCCAAGTCATTAAGGTTTCGAGGCTGACGTTTGGCAACTCGAACCTTCAACTCCCTCCACAGATTTTCTATGGGATTATGGTCTGGAGACTGGCTAGGCCACTCCAGGACATTAATGTGCTTCTTCTTGAGCCACTCCTCTGTTGCCTTGGCCGTGTGTTTTGGGACATTGTCATGCTGGAATACCCATCCATGACCCATTTTCAATGCCTTGGCTGAGGGAAGGAGGTTCTCACCCAAGATTTAACGGTACTTGGCCCCGTCCATCGTCCTTTTGATGCGGTGAAGTTGTCCTGACCCCTTAGCAGAAAAACACCCCCAAAGCATAATGTTTCCACCTCCATGTTTGACGGTGGGGATGGTGTTCTTCGGGTCATAGGCAGCATTCCTCCTCCTCCAAACACGGCGAGTTGAGTTGATGCCAAAGAGCTCGATTTTGGTTTCATCTGACCACAACACTTTCACCCAGTTCTCATCTGAATCATTCAGATGTTCATTGACAAACGTCAGACGGGCCTGTACATGTGCTTTCTTGAGCAGGGGGAATTGAGCAGGATTTCAGTCCTTCATGGCGTAGTGTGTTACCAATTGTTTTCTTAGTGACTATGGTCACAGCTGCCTTGAGATCATTGAGAAGATCCTCCCGTGTAGTTCTGGGCTGATTCCTCACCGTTCTCATGATCATTGCAACTCCACGAGGTGAGATCTTGCATGGAGCCCAGACCGAGGGAGATTGACAGTTTTTTTCTGTTTCTTCCATTTGCGAATAATCGCACCAACTGTTGTCACCTTCTCACCAAGATGCTTGGCGATGGTCTTATAGCCCATTCCAGCCTTGTGTAGGTCTACAATCTTGTCCGTGACATCCTTGGACAGCTCTTTGGTCTTGGCCATGGTGGAGAGTTTGGAATCTCATTGATTGATTGCTTCTGAGGACAGGTGTCTTTTATACAGGTAACAAGCTGAGATTAGGAACACTCCCTTTAAGAGTGTGCTCCTAATCTCAGCTCGTTACCTGTATAAAAGACACATGGGAGCCAGAAATCTTTCTGATTGAAAGGGGATCAAATACTTATTTCCCTCATTAAAATGCAAATCAATTTGTAAAATTTTTGACATGCGTTTTTTCTGGATTTTTTTGTTGTTATTCTGTCTCTCACTGTTCAAATAAACCTACCATTAAAATTATAGACTGATCATTACTTTGTCAGTGGGCAAACGTACAAAATCAGCTGGGGATCAAATAGTTTTTTCCCTCACTGTACATGCACGTTAGTCACTGCATTGCAGAAATATTACTTCATGACTCAGACATTGTTTTTCCCGGCATTGCTTTATTCTGTCAATGTATTAAGTTGGTTTTCACACGACACAAACCTTTAGACAGAATGAGTATTATACATAGGTGTAAGACTGTTTAAGATGCGGTTTGACACTATACAATGGGTATGTCAATGACAAAATGTTGAAAACGTCACAGATTTTCCAGATCAAGGTGTTATATAGAGCAAACACAAAGAACACGATACATTTTAAACCATTATTAAAATGTTTCATGTCCTTGAGACTTTCATGAAGGGAAAAATATGGCTTGTGTATGCATTTATTTTAATATTGTGATAATGGGCAAAGATAAAGAATTAAATTAGGAAGGGGACAAAGTTTTATGGCTCTGTAAATAATGTTTGATAATACAATTAAAATAAAAAGGTAAACAACATGGCTTGTGATAACAATATATTGCAGTAACAATAGTAGTATACAGTAATAGAACAACTGTTATAATGA
This sequence comes from Esox masquinongy, assembly GCA_016801175.1. Lineage (NCBI taxonomy): Eukaryota > Metazoa > Chordata > Actinopteri > Esociformes > Esocidae > Esox > Esox masquinongy. The sequence goes on from JACXGI010001787.1 coordinate 43,133, forward strand.
TAGTTAAATTAAGTCTACAAGCCTGAAAGTGGTGGAATCATCTGATCAAACCTCCTAACCTTTCTACTGCCATCATTTCTTCAATATTTATGTGTCACCTCAACTGATACAATAAGCTTGGTTACAACCAAACAATACCAAGTGCCCATATACGGAGTATTATGGAGGGTATTGCTGCATTAACAAAACATTGCCGCTTGTATTTGATTTTGTTTTTCACAGATATTTCTTCAAAAAAATTTAAAAGTTTCTAGATTAGTCTAGAGATTTTATTTTGAAAATAAAGTCTGTGCAATCCATCAGTGGTGCATGTGGTGGCTACACACTTATTCTACCAGCAGCAATCTGAGTAGTCCTGTAAATAACCAGAGATAACTTTAGGATTTTTACTGGTAAAATAACAATTTGTGAGAACCAATCAATTGCATCATTGATACAAATGCCTTATGGCTTTAGTATATCAAATAACTCAACGTGTCACAAAAACTTCAGAGCTAGGTTAGTGTAAATTTGCTGTAAGTAAACTAGCTTCGACTGCAAGGGTATTTTTCTAAGAAAAAAAAGACTACAAGTGGCCCAGTTTTTGTCTTCATTGCAACAATACACCATCAGTACTCGTGAGAGCTGGTAAAAAAGCACTGGCCTATAAAAATTCAATCCATTCTTGTAGTATAAGAATCATTCTCTTAAGTAAACAGATATCACACTTAAAGCTTTACAGCTTTTACAGTTAACATGTTCAGCAAGCATCACATCTATAAACACACAACATAAAATGGAAAATATTAAGGAACATATTCAACCCTACGATTGTGGCTATTAGTTAGGTTTAGATAGTTACTCTCCATAATTTACTACTCTGACTGGTTTTCATTGACTGTTCATTGACTATTTTAGCCTGTATCTATATACTGTAGCAAGAGCAATTTCAAAAAATTGGAGTCTGAATGAGATTGAATCACAAAAGTGTCTAAATGATATAGTTTGTATCTGACAAGACTCAACTTAACTAATTTGCAATGGAACTATTGTCATTTTTACTGCATGTACACTATAACCAACATGCTTATTTTTGCCCTAATGGAACGTAATGTCATATGTAATCACAGGACTTTTTGCACAGTCTCAGCTTAACAATACATAGTGTACCAAACATTAGGTAATCACAATGTGGTGTTAAATGAAACATTCGGAAACCACAAACAAAATTGTTGTAAGTCATATTTACTGTACATCATAGAAGACTCCTTTACTATATCTGTTCTGTTTCTTCATGAATGTTCTTAAGTGTAGCCCAAACATTGTGGGTCAATTAATCATATTGACCTTCAATGTAACATTAAACACACTTATGCTACAAAATCGTCAAGTTTCTTTGGTTTGGTGTGGAAAAAACGCTATTAGAATTAAAGGGATTGTTCACCCAAATTACAATGACATATCAGTGTCCTTACCCTGTTCAGTCTATGGACAAGGTTTGACAGGAATCTATGCTTTGATTTTGTTTCCCAGCATTGTTTTCAAATGCTCAAAAAGAGCAATGAACAGGATATATGGTGCAGGATTGATGAACAGTGGAGTGCAGGAAAGGGGCATTGGGTCGTTGGATGATTTGGATATGATGCAAAAAATGCTAATATAGATCTCTGGACTTGATGGGATTTGTGCCAGAAATGGTAAATTGCTAGCATTTAGAAGCGATGCCACAAAAAGCAAAGCATGTAGTCCTGTCACAGTTTGTCAGTAGACTGCTTACTGGGTAAAGACACCAATGTAACATTTTATCATTTGGGTGAAATATCCCTTAATTTTGCTCATTAAAGTGTTTGAACCCTTTATCAATTCTGTTCCTTTGCATAATTACAAATAGTACACCAAAACATTTTATTTTAAAACTGACAATTAAAATAAATTATTGTATGGTGACATGGGATATACAGTGGATATAAAAAGTCTAAACACCCCTGTTAAAATGCCAGGTTCTTGTGATGTAAAAGAATGAGACAAAGATAAATCATGTCAGAACCTTTTCCACCTTTAATGTGACCTACAACGTGAACAATTCAATTGACAAACACACTGAAATCTTTGAGGGCGAAAAATAAAAAATAAAAAACTCACAATAACCTGGTTGCATAAATGTGCACACCCTTAAACTAATACTTTGTTGAAGCACCTTTTGATTTTATTACAGCACTCAGTCTTTTTGGGTAGGAGTCTATTAGCATGGCACGTGGCAATATTTGCCCACTCTTCTTTGCAAAAGTGCACCAAATCTGTCAGATTGCGAGGACATCTCCTGTGCACAGCCCTCTTCAGATCACCCCGCAGATGTTCAATTGGATTCAGGTCTGGGCTCTGGCTGGGCCATTCCAAAACGTTAATCTTCTTCTGGTGAAGCCATGCTTTTGTGGATTTGGATGTGTGCTTTGGGTCGTCACTTTAAATGAGGGCAGGTGTGTAATAACTTCTATTTAACATGAGTTTGAATGTGATTGGTTAATTCTGCACACAGCCACATCCCCAGTTATAAGAGGGTGTGCACACTTATGCAACCAGGTTATTGTAAGGTTTTTATTTTTCATTTTTCCCCCTCGAAGATTTCAGTTTGTTGTTCAATTGACTTGTTCACATTATAGTTCACATTAAAAGTGGAAAAAGTTCTGACATGATTTATCTTTGTCTCATTCTTTTACATCACAAAAATCTGGCATTTTAACAGGGGTGTGTAGACTTTTTATATCCACTGTATGTTGGGAAATATTTGTAAGAAAAATAAAAAAACTATATGTGTATGAATAAATAAGTAAATAAATATATAAGAATAAATAAGTAAATGCAGACAAAAGAAATTGCCCTAACGAGGACACAAGTACCACTGGCCTCCATTTGTCAACCACTAAACTGGCTGTCACTTCTTCTGTATAAAACCCTGATGTTGAAGGATCATTGGTCAGGCTGTGAAAAAGGCAGACCAAAAAGCATTCCACCAAAGTTAGAGATTAAGTAATACAAATGCATAGATTAGGAAAAGGGTGCAAAATGGTAATTACGTGTTTTGATATCCCAGTGAGCACAGCTGGCACAGTAATCAGGAAGTAGAAGCTATCACACCACCCAGGCAATGCAAAGAATAGGCTGTCCCCAAACAAAATTTGGTAACAACTGCTCACATTTTCCCATCCCTAGATCGGCTAGATAGGGCGACCCACTATTCAGCTAACTTTGTATTCTTCTACAAGCAGTGCGACAGTCAAATAAAGCCTATAACAAATAATGATTCTTCCCATTATAGTTCACTATATGCAGATGATATCCTTTTGTTTTTAGATAACACTTCACAAAGTCTACCCATTGTACTTGATGTATTTGCTAAATTTAGTGCTTTCTCTGGATATAAAATAAATTAGAAAAATCTGCTTTGCTCCTTGCTAAAATATTCTAATAACCCTAAGATAGCTGGCATTCCTTATCTTAAAAATGTTGGATACATTGACATTCACAATAGTCTTGAAACACTTGGTATTCATTTTGTCATCCATTTGAAGCAAGCTGGACTCCATTATGGACCTATAATTACTAATAACTTATTATATGGAAATGAATAATGAGGCAGACAAACTCATGTTACTTGGTATCATCATACCCCGCTATTTAAAAATTACAACAATTTGACAGGAATAAGTCTGATTTCTTATTTACACTGGATCATTTTTTATTCATACTTGGAGATAGTTTGATTCTCAAGGACTATGGGCTTTTATTGATTTCCAAAATATTTTTTTCCTAAATCTTCACCTATGTGCTGCTTTAAAAGCCTATTGTGTACCTTATTTATGTAAACACCCATTTACTGATTGGAAGTATCCAAAGTTTAAATCAAAACATTTGTGTAACTTGGAAAAAAGGTTCTGCCTGGCCGACAATGTTATATTCAGAGGGAAACAGAATCATGGAATCTTATTCACCAAATTGTTCATTTTAGCTGTATACATCAAAATTATACTGCTCTGTATAAGAGATACAAAAAGTCTTTAGAGCATACCGTCCCCTGAATGCTTGTTTTATTCACAAAATGCAATTGGCTCCCTTGTTCTTGTAATGTGGAATTGTCCTCAGGTCTATTCTTTCTGGTAAAAATTACAGTATCTTTGTCACAAATACTAGTGTTACTGTTCAACGATAGCACATCTCTATCATCGTCGATGCAACAAAAAATGTGTGGCTTGCTGGTTTAACAGCAGCTACAAAAATGCTAAACTGAAAATGGAAAACTCCATACACTCTAACATAGCACCAATGGTTTATTAGCTTTCTTAATAATTGATAAAAAAAATTGCGCTCAAAGAAATGGTACATTTGTGAGAGAAACTACAGAGGGGCCAACAATCACTTTGAAGTACCTACAGAGTTCAGTGGCTGTAAGTGGTATAATGTTGCATCCACTTGCAATTCCTGATCAACAATCCTATTGAGAATCTGTCACACTATTTGAAAATTGCGGTCCATAAGTGTCACCAAGCCAACCTGAACAACCTGGAGCAAACCTGCCATGAAGAATGGGCCAAAATCTTTCAGAAACTATGTGCAAATCTGATTCATACTTACCAAAACACCTACAGCTACAATTCCAGCAAAAAGTGTCTCAACCAAATATCAATGTTTGGGGGTTGAATAATTATGCAAGGAACATACTTCAGTTTGGTACAGTATTTTTCTTACAAATCTTTCCCAACATAAAACCAATGTCGCCATAGAATAATTGTCTTTGAGTGTCAATGTTTTAAATTAAATGTTGAAATAATTTAGAAAAAATAAAGAATTGGTCAGGGTTTGAATACTTTTGCATCGCACTGCATGTAAAAAAGGTGTGTAACAGTTATGGTTAGGAGAATATATTCCCAGCTACATTTTAACATAAATAATGCAGCCTCATCAAGCAATAAACCTATATTCAGATTATATATGAAGTAATCAATGATCTTTATATGTTTTTAACAATTACAATATGTCCAAATGTATTAAATATATAGTAGATTATTTATCGAGAATCAGTCCATGAGAGATTAAAGGTGTAACAAATGCAACACAATCCGCCTCATGGTGTTAACCTAGAGGAGTGATGGAAAGCTTCTAGTTCTAGTTTCAATGTAGCCTAAATAAAAGTTCATTTTCCTACAATCGTTTATTGCTGCTTTATATTAGATAATGATGAAGGCTTTTTTTACAGCTCCCAATTTGGGGTAATCACATTATGAGAGAGATAATGGGAAATATTTTTTTAGTATTATAGTATGAATATGAATGCTAATCAATAATGTTGTTTTTTTCCAGAAACATGGACTTACTACAGACTTCAAATGCTTGATGAACTGTCTCAATCATTATGGAAATAAATTGTTAGGATTTACTGCCGGAGGAAATTACATTTTCATTTCGCAGACTTTTTTAAGCTTATTAATTTTTTTATGTATTGAATATTTATTTAGTCAAATATATTATGGAATTTAGAACAACAAAGAGGTTACAAAACTAGGCTGTTGGGGAAAAAAAACTTTGCGTATCACAATTTATTTCATCTGCAGATTTTGAATTAGGAACCAAACATGGCAATGGCTGGTGAATATGACCTACAGTCTGCACTGTTCAACACTGCTGTTTCAATCTGAGTCATCGCCTAGAAACAGACATAAACATTGGAGCTGGAGAAGATGCTATTTTAGGCTACCCATTGTTTACTGTCTGCAATGTACGAAGTAATACACTGAGGCAATACGTCCTGTCTTACCATCAACTGTGGCAACAATAGAAAGTTAGGAGAAAACAAACATCTTGACCTGTTTCATCTTCAGTAAAAGGCTATTGCTCCACTATGATAGACTAGATTTATAAGTACAGATACCCAATCCAGTAGACTAGGTTGAAAAGACCAAACGCGGTAGGGAAAAATATTCTTGAGTAGGAATCAATCTTTGAGACTCTGACATGCATCCGGTTTTCACGCCAGGCACCAGTGCGACAGTCATCAAAGCAGCAAAAGAAGCTGGTGCAGTCCTTCCCATCCAGACACTCATAGGCATAATCATCTTCATTTTGGTAGGGGGCAATGTTATTCATCTGGAGTAGTGAAGTCCCCGGCCTAATGTTCACCATGCTGCTGGATTTCTGTAGGTAAACATGACAATAGCGGTTGGGATTCTGAATAAATAAAAACTTAGATTTCTGGTAAAACAGATGTGGGTCTCAGCCAATATTTACTAGAAAAAGTATTTAAAATGTGCCAAAAATTGATTTAAAAACCCCTTCCAACAAGCAACTCATGATTTGCCTTCTGTGAATTTAAGAAACTTTACCCTTTGTGCCTTGTTTTCCAAGAGAAATGTAGCTCATTTTTCTAATGAGAAAGGAGAATCAAAGTTCACAGAAGTAACAAGTAATGTCAGACCTACCTAGTGCAATGGGATCTTAAACACAACAAGTAGATTTGATTTACATCCAAATTAATATATATATACCCCAGCTGCTGTTTGCCATTCTTTTTGTAAGTCACTTGATGTCATCCTACAGTTGTTGAGTGACATTCGGTCATCTCGGTCAGTGGACAGTCTTTTTCGCCCTCTGCCAGTCTGTAGCTTTGTTGTCCCCAATGTCTGTTGCTTGACCTTGTTCTTATGAAACGCCGTCTTTGAAATTTTCAGGATGGAAGCAACCTGACGCTCACTGTATCCCTCTGCCAGTAAAGCCAGAATTGAACCTTTCTTTTCCTCACTCAAAGCTTTTCTTTTCAACTCTTTTGTCATGCTGAATAGTTATTTTTTTATTCAAATTACTTTTGAGGTACTACTTGCACTGTTTTTGCCATCCAGCTGGTCCTATTGTCCTATTGTAAGAGGATAGTGATGACCACAGCAGTGTTTTTTATACTTTTCCTTGTTAAATTAGATTTGGTTCAGGTAATCACCTAACCAGTACCTCATTAAGTAAAATGAGGTGTGCCTGTGTTGGAATTTAACAGACACTGGAATGAAATGGCTGCCATACATGTAGAGATGCTGATTTAAGAAAAATTAGGAGTGGTCTTAAATTTTTTCCAGAGCTGTATATATTATTATTATATTATTTACAGGTCATATTTACAAAAAACAGGGCCTTGTTTTGGCTCATGAGCAACAATTTCACAACTACACAGTGTGAATACATTTTTAAGTGCAAAAGCATTTCTGTGCAAGGCTGTTTTTTCAATTGTGATGTTCATAAAACTACTGACATGTTGTCTTCATGGTGTCACATAAAAACCTAAGTGAGATTTCACTGTAATTCTGTTACCAGAGTTTTCAAATCCAGATATACTATGCAATCAATGGTTTAAGTTGGGCATACATTTAGAATTGACCAATTGTGCTGGTTTATACAGCTAAATATCATAACTATATTATGAATGCAATACTTAATTCAAATACAGTATATCACAATTATGTGGGAAATGCTAAGACCACATCTTTAGCCACATTCCATCCAGACTCCTCTACAGTATGTTGGAAATTGGTGTTGGTCCTTGCTGTTTGCTTTAGGCAACACTGCAATCTTTATGGAGCTTATGGGGATTTCCTTTTCTCTGCTCAATATTACTGTCTCAGACCTAGTTAGAGGAATGCATATGACACACATGACACATCCTCTGAGTTACTCCCACTCCTCTGCCAAGTGTGGGTAATCAACAAAGCCGTACCAAGAAACAAGCTTTTGTAAATATCCTGAGATGTATACATTTTTAAAAGATAAGCTTGAAATGGGCTTGGTCTAATTAACTCAGCAACCAAAAACCTATACAAACACGTTTAGCTTTCTTAAGAAAACAGAAAATCTAAATGTATTTCTGGCTCTTCATCAAAGTTAAACGGCTAACTCATTAATCCTGCTTTTAGTATAACCAACTGGGTAAATAAAATTATAGATCATAGGCACTATGACATCCAAAATCCAATCTCTTAATTATTTTGATAATGCAAAAAAAAACTGGAGCGGCATTGGAACAGGCTTTTCTCTGATCTTTCTTCTCCAGATGAAAGATCCCAAAGATTCTACACATGAGCAAAGTTCTCTACATTTTTTCACATAGCTACTGCTCATTCCACTGCCACTACCAATCCTTACTTCCCTAAACCTGCAGACTCTACACACAAACTCTTCTCTTGTAACATGTAACAGTGGACAATTGCAAGAACAGCAAAACACAGTTACGGAATCTAAATAGCAATAATGTTATTTCATCATTACCCAAAATGGCTTAGGAATCAGACAGACTTGGCCATGCAAAACTAACTTGCCAACTGTTAAACTCTGGTTACAATGGAGTGGCTGCCCTAAGGCCGAAATCGAGATATTAAATCATGTGCTGCAGGTATGATCATTTTAAGCAAAACAAGGGGCAAGTAGCGTTGATTTTCAGTATCTCAGGATACAATATGGTACCATATTTATAATGTGTCCATCATCACACACATAGCTACATGAGTGGTTAAAAGACAGACTGTTCTGCCTTAATCCAATGTGTAGACTGCACCCTGCTTCTCCTACTGAAGTTAGTTACAACAGACAGAGATGGTTGTAGCCTCCATCCTAAATTAGCGAAGAAAATAAGTATATAATTTATTTCTTTTTGGGATGTTTGTTGAAAGCAGAAGGGATTTTATTTCTCCTGTTCAGAAATATAAGTCAGAGAAAAAGACTGCCTTGATCAAATCAGATGAGCATAAGTAAATATATATAGTATAAACCCACAGACCATGATCCACAAGGTCAGAAACTATGGGATCATTGGCACCATTTGAGAGCATATTAAGGAAATGTTCTGAAAAAAGCAATATCTGTGTCAGAGAAAGATGCTATTGCAGCTAACTGTCTTCCTTCATTTGCATGGTTGTGTGCAATTTGTACTGTTTGCTGATACACAATTTCACAGTTAATTAGAAAGAAATGGCATGTATAAATTTACACAAATTCCATAAAATACACTTTTACAATATTATACTTTCATCACTTGCCTTGAATTTTTCAACCAGTACAATTGATATATTCCCTTAAAAAATGTGCCATCTAATGAAATGGAAGAAACTACTTGGAAACAACAGTAGTGTGTGTACCTGCTGAGCGTTTTTATCCTTGTCCTTCTTGCTCTGCCTGTTGCTGGTGAAGTAGTGTAGAGTTCCATACTCCATCAGAGCAGCAAATGTGAAGATGAAGCAGACCGACACAAATAGGTCCATGGCCGTCACATAGGATACCTTGGGAAGCGACTTTCTTGAAATGGTGCTTAGCGTTGTCATGGTAAGCACCGTGGTGATTCCTGCACAGTAAGTCACAAAGTCAGTTTAAACATCCTAGCTAACTGATCTGACAATTTAGCTGACATAAAGCTGTGAGAAACTAGAGGTTTCATTATACCTAGGGAGGTTCTGGCCGGGACAGCATCTTTATTGATCCAGAAAGAGACCCATGACAGAACCACAATCATGCTGCAGGGGATGTAGGTCTGAATGGTGAAGTAGCCCATTCTCCGGCTTAAGTCGAAGAAAATTGTTAAGATGACATATTCTCCTAGACATTCAGGAGAGACACATACATATATGTGAAAGAAGTGAAAATATTTTGCAATATGAAACTTAGAAGAAGGTGTAGTTTCTAAATAGATGGATGTCATCCCTCACCTGACTGTGTATGGGCCATGTCTATTGTGTTCCGTAAACCAACAAACGCAAACTGGTATAGTCTCCAGTACCTTTGGTCAGCCACTTCCACAGGACGCTTTTGCCAACGATACACAATCTCATTTTTAGGATAGCCATCTAGGGAGGGGTGTACAGTTGAACATACATTTATGGCATTAGGCATCTCTCAATTTCGGGTCCATTAGACGCCACCATCCAGCACATAACATTGAATTTCAGTACACCGTAGGTGGTATACTACATAGCCAAGCAAGGAAGCATTCAGGATGGAACAAATCTTTCCTCTAACCAAGGTATGCCCTACTGGTTTACACTGTAATACTCAACACGGTGTGTGGGGTTAAGATCATTACAACGAGACATGACAAGCTGTAGCAGGACAGATGAAAAATGACACAGACAGAGCATGAATCAATTGGGGGGGCTACATAATTCATTAGACTGTCAGAGAATGGAACTATGTGACCTCCTTTCTTCCCTGGTGGAACAGATGATAGATCATACAGTCTGAAGGGACAGCCTCAAGCAGATGGGCTTGTGGGGGGCTTGGGATCAGCTCGTAATGCTGGACTGCTCTGACACCCTCTCTGGGCTGGCTACTGAAGCTGAAGTCAAAATGGCAGATCAAAATGGGGAGAGTGTTTAAACACCTACAGCTCGAAAACTCCAGCGGACACGAGTGCTCGTCCATAGGAAAGTTATGCAGCTTAAGGTAGCATTCCGCATTAATAGTCAACCTGACAAAAACAGAATTGTGAAAGAGAAAAGTTAAGTCTTAATTATGTTACAATGATTGTGCGATGGGTGTTGTCCCCAAACAGGCTTGATTGTTATTACATTCACAGTGTTTCCCTATCTTTTATCTAAACAAATAGAATAGAGGGGCTACAAGACACAATAACAGATGCACAAACTAGAGCTGCACATACAACGAGTACCAAACACAGAGTCCTCGACAACACAGAATGGCAACCATTATCCCCCTACCTAAGAGTGTACATCACTCTCCCGTTGTTCCACAGACGTAACAGACGGTTCGGTGTGGTGATCCAGTGGGCATCAGACTTTCTAGAATTACGAAAGAAGGTGTCAGGAATCCAGATTTTTCCCACCATGTTGCTGTTGAGCATCAGGACTTTCATGGAACTGTTGAACTTAAGGCGACTGTCATACCACGTCTGGGCAAAGAAGATGTCTATAGTGTACTCCTGAAACAATATGGACAAATGTTACTTCAATGTAATGTGTTTTTCCACTGCCAAGACAATGTATTAGAATGTTGCTCTCTTGTATTCATTATGTTTTACCAAAGACCATTATTGCAGTACATGCTTACTGCATTTTTTCAAATGTATGTACAGTACTGTATAGAATGCCTATAGACAGTCTACACCACACTGAAATCTTTTTACATTGCTGTGTCAGTGCGCCAGACATTTATGCATTCTGCATATCTGCACATTATTTTCCACTCATATATGGGGATTGTGTTGTATTATCATAAATGAAACTATACAGTGGCTTTGGAAGGTATTCAGATCCTTTCACGTTCTCCATATTTTGTTGTGTTAAAGACTGTACTTACAAATGATTATGTCAATTAGTTTCTTTTTTACAAACATGTCATGCCTGTCATCTCAGCATTAAAAAAGGATGTGCAAGCCACATGATGATGGGGTGTACATTGCTCTCCATAAGTATTTCAGACACTGCATTCAAAATTTCTATTTTTGCTGTACGCTCAAGGCCTCTGAAAATATGATTAAAAGATGAATATGAGGCAAAGTACATACTGTCACTTTTTATTTCTGGCTGTTTCAACATGTTTTACCAACTAAGAATATCCATGACTTTCAGAGTTCCATCCCCCCATTTCATCCAAGTATAAGTATTGGGTCAATTCAACTTAAAGTATGAAAAAGTGTAAAAGCTAGTATTTAGTCACTTGCGTGCAATAACAGCAGTGAGCCTACGACACATTGACATCACCTAATTCTTGGTATCGTCATTTGAGATGCCTTGCCAATTCTTTACTGCAGTCATTTTGAGCTGTTGCTTGTTTTGGGGAGTTTCTGAATTCAGTCTTCTATTCACCAAGTGCAATGCATGTTTAATCAAATTTAAATCAGGAAATTGACTTGGCCATTCTAAAGCTTTCCACTTTTTTTCATGATGAACTCTGTAGTTGCGTTGGCAGTGTGTTTTGGGTCACTGACCTGTTTCATTGTGAAGCACCTTAAAATGAGTTTGGTGGCATTTTCTTGTATTTTCTTGTGAGTTTGGTGGCATGCTTGTGTAGACTTCTGAATTAAATCTGCTGCTGCCATATTCATTACATCATCAATAAAGATGACTGAGCCCGTTACAAAGGCAGCCATGCATGCCCATGCCATGGTTAATGTGTGTATATAGGGATGTCTTGCAGAAACATCTCACCACATAAATACATAGGAAAAACAGAAGTTATCAGATGCGCTCACAAGACTTGCTAGTACTAGAGATACCGGGGGTTAATCAGAGTTAGATTAAATTGCTTTCGACTTCCATACCCCATATTCATGGAATGCCATGAAGAGTAAACTTACATTAGAAACGTTGGTGTCTATAAGGCAATTCAAATGTCCGATACAACTGTGATTGACTGTGATTGCTTTTCATAATGTGTGTGCTCCCAAATGCGTTTCACTGTATTTTCCTTTGATCATTTCTACTTTCTGTAACACAGGGCTCAACTATAAGAAACTTTCTGATTAACACTCTCTGATTAATTTCCCTTTGACATAAATAACTAAAAATGTTTTATGACAAAGTGAAAACAAGTTTTTAGAAACCTGCGCCAATTTACTGAAAATAAAAAACTGAAACCGTCTCTTTCAGACATTATTTAGAAAGGCGCACACCTGACTATTTAAAGTCATACAATTCACAGTGCAGGTCAGTGAAAACAAATAAGCCATGAAGTTCAAGGAACTCTCAGTAGACCACCGAGGCATTGATCTTCGGAAGGTTATGAAAAAATTAATAAAGCATTGAAATTTCCCAGGAGCCAAGTGGGCTCCATCATTTTGAAATGGAAGTAGTGTGGAACCACCAAGACTCTTCCCAGAGCTGGCTGTCCAGCCAAAAGTAATTGCTTCCCAGATGCTTCCCAGAATCAGGCACAGAGCAAAATACATAAAGGATGGACAGAGCAAAAGAAAATCTAATCCAGAGAGCACAGTACTTCAGACCTTGACAAACATTCATCTTTCAGCAGGACAAAGCCCTGAAGTACATGGCCAAGTAAATGCTCAATTGGCTTTGGGACAAGTCTGTGAATGTCCAGGTCTGTGAATGCCGAAGCCCGGAATTGAACCTCACTGAACATCTGTGGGGAGACCTGAAGTTGCCATTCACCAACATTCTCCATCCAATCTGAAAGAACTTGAGAGGATTTGCAAGGAAGAATGAGAGAAACTGCCTAAATCCAGCTGTGCAAAGATGGTAAAGGCAAAGCTGTGAATGCTGCCAAAGGCTCTTCTACAAAGTATTGAATAAAGGGTATGAATACTTATGTACACGAGATATTTCAGTTGTTTATTTTCAATAATTTGGCACAAATTTATAAAAACGTGTTTTCCCTTTGTTATTATTGTTTTTTATGGAAAAATTTGTATGCAATCAGTTATAAATATATTCTACAACACAGCGACATGTGGAGAAAGTTATGGCATCTGAATACCTTCCAGAGCCACCTTACATTTAAAATACAAATAAGAAAATGTCCTTTTATTGTTAAGACTGGTCAAAGTGTGAATGGGACAATGATACCCCAAGCACTTCATGAATCTGCCCAGTAAGGAAGGGTTGCAAGCCAAACTTGAATCTCATTTGAAGTATGCCAAAAACAGTCATGTATATAAACTGCATGGCCAAAATTATGTGGACACCTGACAATCACACCTACATGAGCTTGTTGGACATTCCATTGCAAAACCATGGGCATTAATATGGAGTTGGCCTACCCTTTACAACTATAACATCCGCCACTCTTCCAGAAAAGGCTTTCCACAAGTGTCTCTTTGGGAATTAGTGCCAATTCAGCCAAAATAGCATTTGTGAGGTCAGGCACTAATGTTGGACAAGAAGTCAATCGCCTTTCCAATTTATCCCAAAGGTGCTTAGTGGGGTTGAGGTCAGGGCTCTCTGTAGGCTACTTGAGTTCCTCCTCCAACCTTGTCGAACCATGTCCTTATGGACCCTGCTTTGTGCACAGGGGCACAGTCATGCTGGAACAGGAACAGGCCTTCCCCAAACTGTTGCCACAAAGTTGAAGGCACCTAATTTTCTAAAATGTCTTTGTATCCTGTAAAATTAAGATGACCCTTTACTGAAACTAAGGGGCCTAGCCCAAACCCTGAAACACAGCCCCAGACCATTATCCCTCCTCCACAAAATTTTACAGTAGGCATTATGCATTCCAGTAGGTAGCGTTCTCCCGGCATCTGCCACACACACATCCATCAGACTGCCAGATAGTGAAGCGTGACTCATCACCCCAGAGAACACATTTCCACTGCTCCAGAGTCCAGTTGCGGTGTACTTTACACCACACCAGCCAACGCTTGACATTGCGCATGTTAATGTGAGGCTTGCGTACAGCTGCTCAGTCATGGAAACCCATTTCATGAAGCTCCTGACACACAGTTATTGTGCTGATGTTGCTGCCAGAGGCAGTTTGGAACTCTGCGGTGAGTGAGGCAACAGATGATAGGCGAATTTTACACACCCCGTGAGTATGTACTTCACAATTATAGCACTCTAATAGGGCAGAAATTTCACTTGTGGCAAAGGTCACATCCCATGACAGTGCCACGTTTAAAATCACTGAGCTCTTCAGTATGACATAAATGTGGGGTATGATGTGTAGCTAATAACAAATAAATCCTATTTTTTAGGCATGAAGCTGTATAGCATTTACAATGTGATGTGAAAACATTGAAGGGGGGTATAGATAGGTTCTATAGGCACTGTAAGTCTTTAGCATGTTTATTAGATAGCTGGAGCTAGGTGAGAGGTAGGGCAGTAACTGCTGAATGTGAGCCAGATTCAAACCCATTTTGGCAGCAGTAATTCGCAAATGTGCTCCAGAAGCCCAGGCTTAGATGACTAGAACATCCTAAGCCACCAGACTCACCATGTTAATAGGATCTACTGGTCCAATGCTGTTGACATACACCGCTGTCTCAATCACTGTAGGCCTTACTGAAACAAAACAACACAACAATGCATTTTAAAAAGAGGAAAGAAGTAGTATGAAACACCCAAGTTGATGTTCAATCAAAGCATTTGGGGTTTTTAAGAGTGTTGAGAAAGTTTTGGAGGTTTGAATGTATGCAAAAATATTAATTAGAAAAGGCCAGTGGAGATTTTGTGTGGAACTTCACCTTCATTTTTTCAATGCTTAATTAAGACAAATTAAAAACAGGAAGAAAACAAGACGTGAAAGTTGGCCAGTCATATTTAAGAATTGAAACCCTCAGTTCTAAGGCAGTAACAACATGGTGCATTTAATAAGAATTTTAAACAGTAGACCACACAGCCACATTGTTAAATATTTTCAGGAATTAACTGAAATAAAAAAAAAACTACAAGATATACTTAAGAATATTAAATAACAATTTATAAAAGTTGTTTCAATTATTTGTTGTTTTAATTTTATGAAATCATGTAAGAATAACTTAACAACTGATTTAACTGTTGATTAAAATGGAAGTATCTTTACTGAAAATAATCAAAGATATTGAATATTTTGTGATTTAACTGATTTGATGTCTGTTTTAACATGTTGATCTTTCTTAGAGGACTGTGGGTAATTAAACTTTTTCAGACATGTTTTATTCTAACATAATAGCATATATATATGTATGTTTAAAAATGTATCCTTCAATTATTATTAAAGTAACTGCCTATTAAAAAATGTAACTATCAAAAGTTTATATTCAGTGAAATCATAGGGTGCTCTTGGTGGTCTGGCCATGATTTTATCATTTCTAAAATGCACTTCATATTATGATTGGTATGTAACTGATTTCAATTTCTGAAAATGTATTTAACTGTTCATAGTTATTTTGGGTGGCGGGGGGGGCAAAAGTCAATTTAGAGAGGAATTGCCCACAACGCCCCCATGGCACCAGAACATCTTCAACTGTGAACACCGATCAAACACAGAAAAGCTACCTTTTGCTTAATTATATTTTTTGGAAGGGGAACTTTCCTCTATTTTCCATGTTGTAAAAAATTTGAAGTTACTACCAGTAAAAATATTTTTTTCATGGAAATCAGTTAGCGAGACACATCAATTCTGGTCCTCATTTTGTTGGAAAGATAAATAACATATTTTGGTCTTTAAGTCCAGCCACTTTTGGCTTCTAAAGGTTTAACTTTGTCATTTAAATTTAGTATGTACAGGCACTTTGCTAAGGTACTCTCTTCTCATCAAAGTAGTTGTTGTCACTGCTGGGTGAAACTAACCTAAGTCTCACAATAAAAGCAGATGACAGCATGCACATTTGGCGGTGTGAGATGGAGATTTTTATAGTGGCAAGCAAGTTGCTTAGTCAAGCAATGTTAGCTATATTCCACGGTCGTTTCTTAATATCTGAATTGGCAAAAAGTAGGTCTAATTCAGTTGCGAAAACACATTTTTGTCACTCAAACAGTAAAATGCTCTGTCTGCTGTAAACAAGAATATTGGCAACTTCTGCTTCCTATGTAGCAGTAAGGACAGTCCAAGAAGCTAGACAAAGAGAGGTGAGGGCAAGGTCGCAATGAGGAAGCAGCTGCCCGGCTATGAGCATAGCACACATATTTGGAAGCAAAATTCCCTGGGGCAGCTTTTAAAGTAGATTAATTTGTCCTTAGACTTTTACCAACAAAAGTCTCTGGATGGATCTGAAAACTCTCAAAATTAGCAACAAAATCACGAAACTGACAACACGGAGTTCACACAGTATTAGGGTTTATCCCTGTTGCACTAAATAGATTTTACCCAATAAATATTTATGAGCAATTCCCCCACACCCACAACTTTAAACCTAAATGCCCTCATCCACAACTTTAAACCTCAAAAAGGATAATTATGAATAGATATCAAAATTCCAAAGTTTTCAATTTGTAGATGGTTATGGATTAAGAAAAAATGTATTTGTTTTAAGAGTGTACTAAGGGCCCTCAAATAATGCAAGTATATATGAAGTCCAAGACAAAACCAAGTTCTTCCTGCAAAACACAGCAATCCATCTACCTAAATCATGCATTGACTCAGTTGCATTGTTTTGGAGTGATATTTTAAGGGTCTTTACATTTCTAATGGTCCAAGTCCTAATTTGAGATATGCATGATATCACCTCTGAAATGACTGCTGAGTAGATTAACAGTGAAATTAATTATAATGCAAAATAATTATGCTTACACAGGAACTACTGAATAATGTATGTAAAAATAAAAATGAAGCAGAATCCCACTGGCTACTGTAGAACCACTTGCCTCCTATGTCAGGCCGGAGTTTGTTGTCATAGCCCTGTAGCAATCTATTTAAGATCAAGGTGACATCGCTCTCATAGACCTTGGGCGATAAAACCCAGGTCTTATTTATCGGGACGTCTTCATAGTCCTCATCCTCCTTTGTACTTGGCCCAAACGCTGCCACACTGTGAAAAGAGGAGAGAAAATGCCTAAGTAAAATAGTTAAGCTCTGCAGACGGTACACTAGAACGACTTCACAACAATCCATTGAGCCAGGTGTTTTGGCAGAAGAGCTGGACAGGAATCTGTTGTAGTGAAGCTGGGGGTTGAAGGTTTATATGAAACACACTGCCAAACAGAAAAAGGTGTCAGTTAGTCCAATGTATGCTTCACTAAAACTGATTTATTAGATAAAGATCAAAGAGGTCTTCTTTTTTAACACTCAGAAAAACAAACAAAGGGTACATTTCAAGTAATTCAAATTGGCTGTCAAAAACTACTATACATTGGAAGGGTAGAGATCCTAAAGGGAACTCTTGGAGGACACTTGGAGGCGTGTATCATGTCTGAGAGATTTCTAGGGCTATGAGATTTGTTTCACACAATTGGGCATAAAGAGCTAGGAATGTTTTTTGCCCACCAAAAACCCCACTGTATTACGTAACAGTGTGGATTGAAGGGCATTAAGAGATCTGAACAATAAATGTTGTCACGTTTTCTTTCATTTCGCTAAGCCTCCAAGTTATAATGATGGGACTACAAGATCATTTTATTCGTAGTGGTGGTTGTCCTTGATTGATAGAGCCAATGAATGTCTTTCAGCGATGTTCCCATCAGCAGATATATTGATAAATGAACAAGGCGTCAACATTGTTCCTCATTATAAAAGACTATTACCTCTGAGGACTTTACTTCCTGCTCTACCTTAGACCTTCCCCTCCACTCTGCAGGTTTTGTTGAAAACGTCATCCTGGTAGACTGAAAATGGGTAGCTAGCTAGCTAACTTTACAATAAGCAACACAATGGCTTGTCATCACAGTTTGAATGATTCATTTGTGGAAGTGATCTTACATGGTGATACTGAACTACAGTATACCTGTTTGAAGTGAAGTAGGCTTCTGTACAATGGATTTGAAAGATACTGGTAGCCGGATGTTTTGGTATTTCTCTGCATGGTGAAACACAAATTGAAAAATATTTTTACTAAATGCATTTGGACTAGAAAATTTTAACAAATGAATTCATAACAATTTGCAGATTTTATTTTTACTTTGATATTCTAGACTTGTTTTTCTGTTGATCAGTGGCAAAAACTCATGATTAAATCCATGTTGCCCTCATCTTATAACACAATAAAATTAGGAAAAATTTAAGTGGGTTGATTGATTTTGAAAACCACTGTATCTCCTAAATGTTCTGTGTCCCTGATTACCGATTTCTTTCAGTGCCAGAGAAGAATGTAGTATATGGTTTATTACACTTTTACATAAACAATGTGATTTATTGCTTTGACCTTTGAGCAGTGATTACCGATTTCTTTCAGTGCCAGAGAAGAATGTAGCATATGGTTTATTACACTTTTACGTAAACAATGTGATTTATTGCTTTGACGTTTGAGCAGTGTGACCGCAGTCAGGGGTAAAAAGGGGTTATGGAATATAATAATATTTATGACCATGTCAAGGGTTAAAAGAGTTAATTTCTGGAGACCACAGGTGTCTTTTTGGGAGGCCTATCTGGGATGTTTAGCTTGTCCATGGTTAATAAAAGTGTTTTATTTATACGTTTAACAGGGGATTTTGAGATGTTTTCTCAGGGAAGGGAGGAATTGATCATTGGGCGTCTGGGTTTCTCAGGGTAGGAACGGGGCTAGTCAAGGGTGATGGGTCTCTCAGGGAAGGGAGGGGTTGAGCAGGGATGATGTGAGACCTTACATCTAAAGTGAAGCTGTTTTTCAAGGATGTCATTCTCAACTTTCCTTATCTTGACTCATTTGTAAGATAGAGGTGCAACATGTTTTTAGTTAGTTTTAAAGTTGTTATATACTGATAGAATCATTTATATTCTTTTGGAACTTTACCTAGTCAGGTAATGTTTGACAAGTACATAAACAGAACATATTGCTTATCAATAAAACATCAATTAAGGATTAAACCGAAATGTTAAATGGCTGACATTTGCTAAAATGTTGTTTTAGTCTTTTTTGGTATCATTTGATATCAGTACATAGAAAAAAAACTCATGCTGGAACATATACGTTGATTATATTAAACATTTTCAATTTTTCATGCATTTCTTTGATTGATGAAATCAAGTCTGATATTTTGAGTGCTAAGACAGAAGAGACTGTGTATTCCAAGTGCTTGCAGTTCTCAGCTTTCCTTATCTTGACTCATTTTATAAGATAAAGTTGCATCCATGTTTTTTTTTGTTAGTTTTAAAGTTACTATATATTAAATTAATCACTTTTTCTGGACCTTTACCTTTTCCATCTTATGTTTGCTAATCTCATAAACAGAACCTATAGGTTCATCAAATTGATAATTGGATCTAAAGAATCTAAGCTGAAAACAAATTAACGTATTTAATATTTTAAGTCTGTCATGTTGGTAACAATACTAATCTAGTCAAACAATGTGCTTCATATAAGATACTTTTGACATTTAAAAGATTTTCCTAAAGTTTAATTTTATCAGGAATAGATAAATATACAGACCTATACAGACCTAGAAACCTGATATTTAAAAATACCAACGGGCTCAGCCCACCCCAATTTTGTGAATTTCTCTGGCCACATACATTGTATTCAAATTCAATGGTGCTGTTTTTAGTAGAAAACTTTAGGAACTCAGAATTTCAGGAAAAACTGTTAGGTATCTTAACAGAATAGTTTAACTTTGAGTTTAGCAGGATGGAAAACTTTAGCAGGATGAAAAAAATTACAGTAGCTTTTTTGTTACTGGTCAGAACGGAGGTGAATTTTGCAATGTAATAAAGTATATAACTGCAAAAATGCCTTGAAAATAAAATTATCTTTACTTTATATAGCATTAATATCATCCAACATTTCTTCTTTAACCTCTATCTACATCTTACTACCTGAGTTGTCTCCCCTGGCTGTCTGACGTTGCTGGTACCACTATCACTGTCTGATTTTGCTAATATGAGTTATAAATAGTCTGTGTTTACTGAGATATAATAGTGAAGGCCACACTATATACAGTTATTTAAGTACTTCAGAGACACTACTTCACTATATACAGTTAGTTAAGTACTTCAGAGACACTATGAGAAGTTGAAATGACAAGCTACTTCACGGTATTTGTTATTTTGATAAACAGCTTTGAGATGTGGCAGAGAGAGAAATGTAAACTCAAAATGCAAAATCTCAAATGCAAAGACAGAATTCTAGATAAATGTTAAAATGTAATCTAAAACTATAGATACAGTCAAAAGGTTAATGGACCTCCACCTAAGCAATGGATATGTCATGAAAACATAAGATCGTGAATCTCCTCATTGATCCTCATTGGATCCAAGGTGTTTAATTGGTGGAGGGAGTACTAGTAGGCTACAGGTCATAACATTTACAATGACAATAACGTAGGCTTTACAAGTTGTCATGAATAAAACATACATTGAAAGAGCATGAAAAGAAAAGCAGTATTCGTAATGAAACATAAGAAGTACTAATCAACTTCAATTGCATCTATTCGCATAATATGTCTAATTGTTCAGTTGCCATCCATGGCGATCGGTTGCCATCCAAACTGTTGCTTCCACCTCCTTGCCCCAGTAGCCGCGTGCCTTATCATTACCGGTAACATACGTCATGGGAATCAAGGCCTTATTGGCATTTCAGTTAAGTAGACACATTCCAAAAAAATATGCTTCCAACATAAAGGTAAGTATTTCCATATATATTATTTTTTTATACAATATACATGGGGCTTTTTATAAATGGCTCCAACAGACTGGTTTTATGGTTTTATGAAGCACAGCCTAAAATTATCGGTCCAAATGTCATAAGCAACCAGTTTAGGGTAAGACGAATGTCAGTTGGTTTTGTCTGTGTATGAGGAGGTTCTCCAGAAATTATTTTGGCACCACCAGAGTAGTAAAAATTTAATAAATAGTCTACAGTATTAAAACTAACTAGATTTGAACTTTACAAGTATAGTTACTGGGGCTTGCTTTAATGCTATTAAACTGAGTTTCTGCCGGTACGTTGGTCAATCAATCATGCATTTTCAAAGTATGAAAAGTTTTTGAAACCTGATATCCATGTTTATGAAAAGTATTAGAGAAAATCCTGTTGCTCTGGTTGCTCCAGTCAGAGTACCTTGAGTATTTTCATATTTTTTCAGATATGAATAGCTGATAAGAATAGCTATATTTAAGTAAATCCATGTTTGTGTTTCTGTTATAGAAAATACATCCCATTGGAGCTCTATTAAAAGTTGGAAAAAATCCTGTTACTATGGTTCCTCCGGGTACAGTCTCTTGAGTTTCGTAAGATATATTTATATATTTTTTCATAATTTGAATAACTGAGAAGCATGGCTACATTTACGTAAATCAATGTTTGTGTAACTGGCTTGGCAAGCACATTCCATTGGAAGTGTTTATGAAAAGCTGTAAAAACAAGAAACCAGGCAAGTCTAGTTCAGCCGGCCTGCAATAGAAAATGTTACCATCTCGAGATTCGAACCCAGGTCGCCGCGCGAATGGATGTGTCGTTAACCACTACACCATGAGGATGTCCAGTAGCTCTATAGCTCAATGGCAAAAAAAATCTCTTTTGCCACTGGCCGTTTTAATAGTTAATTAGCCAATCGTGAATGACATTCATTCAGTTAAATTGACTAATGTTTCTTACTATGTATTGCGTTTTCCACTGGCCGTTTGGACAGCGTATTAGCCAGTAATAAGCTTTACCGGTATCTACTAACTTTCTGGAATAGTCATAAGAATTGAGCAATTGCTAGTGAGTCTGCCAAAGCTATTTCATGGCATAAGAACTTTTTTTCTTTCATGGCAAAACAACGTACTTTTTTCTTTCATTCGTGAATGACATTTATACAATAACTATCAATAAAGGTGACGATAACTAACTTTTTCATCAAGTGAAAAGACGAGAGAATCGTGGAATCTACCAGAAATAATTAATAAATGTTGTGGCTCTCAATAGATTCGAATTTAGTTCTCCCACATGAGAGGCACTGTCTTTAACCACTAGGCCGCGGCACTACACGTCCCACCAGTCACTAGACTCCATTGAGGATTGTGTTAAATAGGCTTACTAGTATCTACTAACTTCCTAGGAATAATCATAAGAATTGAGCAATTGCTAGCGAGACTGAAGATGAACTATTCCATGCCAGAAACAGTCGCAATACAACCATATACAGTTTCAGGTTTTAGCCAGCGAAGTTTTCGCCAATACGGAATAATTCACAATGCGTATTTCGCTTCGCCTGCGAGGAGATATAAAATCGAGAAGTTCACAAGTCCGCTTCTCTAACCACTACGCTATCTAACAGTCACTCAGTAAGAGACATTCGCTCTTCTTAAAAAAAAATATTAAAGCCCCATTAAAATAGGCCTAGCGATGTCCCTGGCAGAGATGTAGTGGAATATATGAAATACTCATACTTTTTGTCTATCTTGCTGGGAAAATGGGTTAAATGGCAGCTGTTAGGGAAATATAGCAAAACAACACATTTGTGGTTACTGGGGTTGCAGTATCTTGAGTTTGGTAAAAGATATGTTTGTAATTGTTTCAGATTTGAAAAGCTGAGAAGCAGACGAAGATATGAAATGCTCTAACTTTTTGTCAATCTCATTTGCAAAGTAAAAAGGTGTAAAAAGGTCTGTGAAATTTTGTTCATTTTGTTCCTTAAATCGCTGTAAATTTTGTTCTGAATAATATTTTTATAATTATTTCAGATAACAATAGCTGAGAATGTGAGGACACAATCTTTTTCATTTTTCTCTAAGTAGTTAGGAAAGGTGTAAATGTAGGTGGTTTGCAAAAACGGTAACTTTTTAAAAATCCACTAGAATGTTGGAGTGTAAACAATGGACATCTCAGAATTTCCGAAAAAATCCCATTCAATTTACTGAAGTATTAATAGTTTAATAAAAGGTAAATATTGTAAAAATCATGAAAGATATCAAAAAGGTGTATAGAAGCAACTTAATCTGGACAAATCTATACATT
Organism: Esox masquinongy; assembly: GCA_016801175.1. Lineage (NCBI taxonomy): Eukaryota > Metazoa > Chordata > Actinopteri > Esociformes > Esocidae > Esox > Esox masquinongy. The sequence continues at coordinate 66,591 of JACXGI010001787.1, forward strand.
CTAAAATAAGATTATTATTGCCCATATTCAAATTTGGATGTTTGTAGACATCACAATGCCAACAATGGATCCTAAAACTTATAGATTTCATAAAACCTTGAAAGCTGCCTTTACCGAGAAGGTTTATTGAAATAATGATGCCATATTTGAGACTTGGCCACATACTCTTATGGTTAGAATTCATGCAGTTTCCAACATACGATGGTTACATGAAGTATGCACTGTATTATTATATTTAATCAATAAGAGCAGTGTTGGTATGGTGTATGGTTAACACAGAGCGACATGGTGTATTGGCGGTATACCACATTCCTATGAGATTCTGTATTACTATTATAAACCGGTTACCAACGCAATTAGAGCAGAAGTGGTATGGCTGTCATACCACAGGTATCAGCATTCAGGATTCAAAGCATCCGGTTTATAATAAAGAACATATGCTTTCATTTTTTTTAAATGAACATTATGTTTGGTGAGGCAAAGCCTGACTCGCGTGGAGTCGCCCATTGCCATAAAAATGCTTGGATCATGGTCTCTTTTGCCGCATTTATCTGAAATCTGCTAGAATCCTGTATGAATCTGCTAGAATCCTTCATTCAACAAAATGCTCAGTATCTCAAATGCTATACTATGCGCTAATAATTAGGTAGCTGAGCGATAGATGGATGTTGTTTTTAATCATTTGCTGCTTGAAAAATATTTCTCAAAGAATTGTTCGCGTTTGTTTCATAGTAGCCTAGTTTTTCAGGTTTTCCCTCTGACTTCACTGACATTGCCTGAGGCAGTGCCGGTAAAGACAAGGAAATAAACATCCTAATCTATACTCCCTACACACTTCTAGGGTAGGATATTAAAATGGGAATACTTTATACCAAATAAATTAGGCTACATGTTTTGCTGATAAATGGTCTAAAATAATAATAGTGCAATACATTGGGTATATTTATGAACAACGACAACCAGGCACGAATCATCACATGCTACGGGTAGCGGATAATCAACTATCGCTTCCACCGTTAATCCTTTCACCCTTTTTTACCACAAACGTCTTGACGCCAATGCCCAAATTTGGAACCACCGAAATCTCAGGTAATTCTATCCGCAATAACCCTTTGCAAACTTACCAGACTCCGAGGAAAGATACCAACAGCCACGCATTCATCGCTTTGCCTTTGACATGTTGCAGCAGAAGCTTAGCACAAACTGCTGAAATCCCACCGTTCATTTTCAGCAAACCCCCCAAAATACGGAACTTCTGAAAAGTAACAAAACGCAATTTCTACCCCTATGCTATATTTGCGAGTATAGTACTATTCTAAATATGTTTCCGAATTGACTGTAAATTCTACCAATCGGTGCACTTGAATGATGCATACATTATGGTGTTGCGCTCCAAGGCAGAGGAGAATAGGGTAGACGTCCTGTAATATATGACTTTGGAGAGCCTGCATAGCCTGGCAATACTCTTGTGGGTGAAAAGGGAGTCATAAGTGCTGCACCAATTGTTTGTTTAGGGATCTTTTTTTTATTAGACCAACAACACACAATCAAAATCTATGCTTGAACTATTATATGGATAAAAGTATTAGCAGTATGCTTATTAATCATTATCAGTCAGTTTATCAAAACTGCCATGACTAACATTGACTTTGAAAAGGCAGACCTAAATGTCCTTAAACAAACATGGATCTATAATGACTAACATGTAATGTATCCACAGTTCATGCAATACCCTCAGTATAACAGCAGAACCAAACTTGTAGGATTATCGTGCAGACAAAATAAATATAATTATTACGAAAAATTTAACTTTTTGTCCCCCAAAGCAAACACTGTAGATAACTATTTAAATCAATCAATCATCTTCATTTCATAATTCTATTATTACATAAGCAGTTATTGCAAAGTGCTTATAAAGAAACATTGCTTAAAACCCCAAAAAGCAAGCAATAACATGCTGAAGAACAGTGACTAGGAAAAACTACCTAGAAAGGTCAGAGGAAAAGATGAAGAGCCAAGCTCTGGAGGGTGTTTAGTACTCCTCTAGGCATGCCGGGTGGAGATTATAAGAGTACCATAAAAACAGGTGGAATTTGGACAGGGACAACAAGGGGTTGTGAGGCCAGGCGGTCCTAAAACTTGTTCCTAAGGCTCAGTTCTGGAAAGGGACAACTCCAACAGGACACCAGAGAAATTAAAGGGAGAATCCTGTATGTGAAATCAAGAATATACCAGATAAGCCTAGTCAAACTTTTCTTTTCTATCATGATTTGGGACAATTCTATAGGATTAGGATTGGAGCATTTTCAAAAAATGTTTCAAATAATTGGGCATTTTAGGAATGCTTTAAAGAGAAATAGTTGTCGCTTCATAAAGTTTCATTTACAGTATATACTGGTCTGTATTTCTTACAATTAACAAATGGATTTAAAGGTGTTCATGGCCATGTATTGAAAGGCATATGGAATTAAATTCAAACCTTATGTCATATTTCATGAATGAGCATTAAAGGGTGAAAAGACTAAAAATTGTTGAGTACAATGGCCTCCTCGTGGTGTGCTACCGTAGTTGTGATTGGTGTGCTGTAGAACTGCTTCCTGCTCATTTATATAAAACAATATTTTTTACAAAGGGTGCTACTACACTTTATCTCTTCCAGCCTCTAGGTTTGTACCGTCAATGACCATCCTGTCAACTCATTAAACCAAGAAAGCAAACACATCGGCAACGAGGACCAATTATGGTTTTACAAGAAAGAGCCAGTAAGTTATTTCCATGTCCAACTGGACATAGAATACCTTATAACGTCAGATAATGTCAGCCAACCCATTAAAACTAAGCATATTATTAAGCATAAAAATGCTACTAACCTGGACACCATTAGATTGGAATTGTCTGGATGTTATTTGTCTGCCTTGGTGGATCCCAAACGAAAATGGCAACTGCAGACCAGTCTATTAACACTGGGTTTTTTGGTCAGCCCGACTGAAAGGAAATAAAATAATTGTATTAACTATTATTATAAATGTTAAAATTTTAAAATACAATAGTCCACCAAGGGACAAAACTGGAACCTATCGGGACCTCTGGGGATGTATATTAAGGCCCCTGATGAGCAGCTCAGAACCAAAGCTGAAGAGAATGGAAACGTACACATTTTTTTCATTGTTACGCATGCAGGTACCCTGAATGTGCGTTTGTGTTTTTCCCTTCCTGCCGTTTCCCCAGGTGTCCCTTTTGTTCCTGATTGTGCTCGTTGGTGTTTCCTACCTGGCAGTCATGAATGCATCGCCTGACTGCTGAGGTGGACCAATCGGTGGACAACCCTCCTAATTGCACCACCTGTTCCTTTTTCCATTACCCAATCGCATCACACATCCCTGGTTTAAAAACCTAGTCAGTTGGTTCTCCCAGGGAGACTCTTTTGATTTACCCCACATGGACATAGGCACTCTTGAGTACATACCTTTTTTGATAGACAGACACTTTGTTCATACATACATCACTTAGTTTAGCACATACATCTCACTTTGTCCTGTTTCATGTGACTATGTAATGCTGTGGTGTTTTGTTTGGTGTTGTCTAGTCAATTGTTTGCTGTGTGCTGTTTAGTCCTTGTTCAACCTGTGTGTTTTGTTTATCCCTGTGTCCCTGGGAAAAGGGGGTTTTTAGCAAGTCGCCCTTGGGCATACATAACCCGTAGGAAAAACTTTATCTAAAAACACTAGTTAGAACTGAGCGGACCACCCTCTGTATTTTTGTATTGGTTAGTAGTTAGCTAAGCGGTTCTTGAGGCAGGCAATTTCAGTTTTGGGGTGTTTTGACTATATTTCATTTCTTGGGTCCAGCTCAGCCCCTTTTCCCTACCCCCTTAACCGTGTGTTTATAATAAATATTTTATGTTTGACGGTAGCTTTGGTTGTCTGTGTCATTTGTTCTCGCTGTTCATGTACACTACACCACTTTGCATGAGTTTTATGTTATGGGTCTCTGCACCATCCACCATAGACTGCTAGAGCCACAGGGTTCGTAACATTCATGTTCAAACGTTCTAATAAGTCTATTATAATGTCATCCAACGTCATGCAGCTGTAACTATATTCCACATCTACACTGCCTGATAACTTCAGTATTTTCAGGAATACAGTGGCTAACCATGGTACACTGTATGTGGTGCACATCTAACACTGCGACTGCCCATGCCTAGAGAATTAAATTGCTTAATGAACCATGTTATGACTACTTTCAAAACATTCATTGTGTTTTCAGTGAAAAAACGATTGTCAGTACTATTTTTAACTGAAGTGCATCCCAGAAGAATATACTATGATTTGCCTGTCACTGGCACAATTGAATAGAATGGCAGCTATCAGTGGCTGGATCCTGATGCAAAATCATAGAAACTTTTGATAATATACCAGTTTACATAAAATATATACATAATTACATTTTCCGGTACTTTAGAAGCAGAATAAATCATATTTAGCCTACCTTTAAAACCAGACCTTGAATGATATATAACGAAATAGCTTCCCAGTAAATCCCAGCAAAACCCATGTTCCTGCACAATCAATGAATAGTAATGGTACATCTGTCCTATAGCACTGTTGTTTTTTTCCCCTTTTGTTTATTTAACCAGTTAAGTAATGATATTCCATGCAACAGCTCTTCATGAATTATTCATCAAACATTCTGAATAACCTGTAGAATGTGAAAGAATATGAAAAGAACCAATTTCCCACTAGTTAATTGAAAAAAAATACTGTGGATATCTCTGCCAATCCTGCAGTGATACTTGCTGCTGCCAAGGCAGGAGAGAGTAAACACACTTCAAAAGTTGTCAGTGAAATAACAGGATCGAACTGTGTGTCACCATGGCGATGCCACCCATTAGCATTCCAAACTGCTCTGAATCGTCTGCTTACATCGGAGACTGTCTCCTACAACCAAACAAAGCTACTGATCTGTCTGGCCAACAGGTAGCCTAGGTAGTTAAACATAAGGACACCTTGGCATGGACAAAGAAAATGTGAGGCGGGATTTGGCTCCACACACACTCTTTAAATGCTAACTTGAAAGTTATCCATTATCCTTTTCTGTTACAGAGAAAAATGCGGTGATATTGAAAAGCGGATATGCTTTTAAAATGGTTTTGGTACCACCAGTCCATGAGATGACTGTCTGGTTACAAAATACCATCCATCTAAATAGATGTCTCATCTCCCTGAAGGAAGACCCTGCAGAGGAGACCATGGTAAGTAAAGCCTGAACAAGTTCTTTGATGATAAGAGGAAGAGTAGCTTAGCCGCTGTGGTTACCTTCAGATGACTAAACACTTCTTTACCCACTCAGCAGTCAGTAAAGCATATCTGTTTGATGGATTACTTTTTGCCTCTCTTCTGTCTTATCTTATGAAATTATCCCAATGATAATCCAGATCCATACTCAAAGTGGGCGTTCACTTTTAACATCAAAGATTCTGTTCAGGACCTATTCTCTGTTGCTAGGCAACTGTATCAACACCTTGTTCATGCCTGACTGGCATGCCTTTAAAGGGGATTCTCACATCTCTTGGGTTATTTCTTCACTGTTTCCTCCTCATTTTCTCTCTTCACCAGTGCTGTGTCTTTCTGTGTCTCTCACTGCCCATCTCAAAAGACAAAAAAGTACTTTTTTTAATTGAACATTTAGACTACCTTGATTTCTAATATATCTTGTTTATAGGGGCAGCAATTACATTACATGAGTGATGAAGGCTGACAATACAAGAAGGAGTCAAGAAGTGAGAGTGTAGGGTGGGGAAGATGCGACTGATAGTATGTGACAACATGGAGGGAGATGGAAAGCCTAGTCCTTTTTTTATGATATTAACTTCAGGGTTAAATTAACTGGCAAATAACTGCAGTAGTCTGTGTAATGTTTGTTAATATTTTCTGATGGGTTTCATACCTTATTCTTCAAAAAGGATAGTTCAGAGAGCTAGTGGGTAGGTAAACAGGCAAACTGCACTAAGGTCTCTTTAAAGACGACGTAACTCATCTTTGGATCTTGAGACATGTCTCCGCTGGCAAAGGGTTCAGTGGATTATGTTTGGCGCAATCTTGTCCCAAATTAATCATTCTGGGTGGCATTCCATAACAAAAAACAGTTTTAACAAACTCTGAATAAGCTTGCGTTATCTCTATTGAGAGGTTTTAGAACTGATGTTGTTATTTTTGCCCTAATAGTGGAGATGGGTGCTTTCTGGCACGTCGCAATAGTTTTTTTCCTTTTTCATTCGGCCGTTACATAATTTGAAGGTTTTGTCTAATTTAATATGTGTGTTCTCCGACCTTCCCCATGTTGATAGATGACTACAGGGTTTAGCATGTGTGTCACCTAATTGTCATACCCCAGTGAAACTGGAGGTAATGGATGACCACTTGAAAGTTCCTACTGACTCAGATGAACTTAAACAAAGATATGTGTCAATGGAAAGATACTTATTTTGTATTTGGCTTATACGAATTTCTAGGGGTGCCAATAATTGTGACACATGCTTTTGAGAAAATGTATATTTTTTTATATTTTTCTTGAAGGTTTTCCTCAAATATAGGTTTGATTCCTCTCCATTTTTGAGAGTAAGATCAACCTGATAAACAACAGTATAATTTTTATTTGCATTTGGTAACAGCCTACGGTCCATTAGTAATTTTGTAACAGTTGGAAATCAGACTGCAGGTGTGTAACAGCTTGTTCAAGACAAGAAGCCGTAACATATAATACTGTGTCATCAGCATAAATATTACATTTTTTTTTTTTTACAGAGTTACATATAACATTGATGTTTAGAGTGAACAATATATGACCCAAAATTGAACCCTGTGAAACTTCTTTGTGGACTACAAGAAATCTAGATTAAATTCCATCAGCTACAAAAGCCTTTGCTCTGTCACTAAGGCCATTTTGAAACCAGGGGCAAGTGTCCTTGACCAGGTCTAATGAAGACAGCTTTTTTGATAAGATTAAGTGATCTACTGTACTGAACGCCTTCGACAGGTCAACAAACAATCAACACAGCTTAATTTCTCATCTAAGTCATTTGACAATATAGTTTACAACCAGTGTAGTTGCTGTGATAGTACTGTGCCCAGGTCTAAAACCAGCTGTTCATAATGCAATTTTCTGATGAAAAGCAACATAACTGTATATTTACCAATGCCTCTAGGATTTTATCAGGGGATGACAATTTAGAGATGTGGGAGTGGGAACACATGAGCATTTTTCCAGACTTTAGGGATAACCCCCAAAATAAGTTAGATTAAATGTATGCGTTAGATCTCCAGAAATAATTGGAGTAGCACTAACCAATAAGCCTGGATCTAACATATCAGCGGTTATCTATGGTTTTCTTAGTGTCTATAACAAGCATTGAATCAAGGACCTCTTTTTCAGTCAACAGACTCAGCAAAAAAACAATTGACTCTTAAAATCAGTGTTCCTGCATAATTACCCAATTTTCATGTATTCCTCAATCATTTATTGCATTGTCATTTGAGGTAGGTTGTTTTTTTGTTTGTTTTTTCAAAAAGATCACCTTCTGCAATAAAGTGGCTATTAAAGGCATCAACACTTGTATTTTGATCAGTAATAGGTACAGAGTCCAACACTATATGTTATGGATGTGTGGGGGCGGCACTGTTCTTCAGTTTTTACTGTTTTCCAGTATTTGGAAGGACATCCGTTGCAGGTAGATAGCTTATTTATATAGTTGTCTGCTTTTGTTTTTAAAATTAGTTTAATAAATAGGTTTATC
>JACXGI010001787.1:74485-85764 GCA_016801175.1 Esox masquinongy
AGGACCCAGGCTCAGAGGGGTGACCAGTCCTCTTCTGGCTGTACCAGGTAAACATATTAAGAGTACAATTGTAATAATTAATAAGTGCACGTGGGCTGAGTCCAGAGTCTAGTTAAACTTAGTCCTGGTCGGAAGCATGACCAGATGGACAAGGACAACACGAGGAGGGGGAGGTGTCAGCACAGTGGCAGCTGAAATCAATGCCTTAAAAGTCTGGTGTGCCTTGTTAAAACTTAATTTGTGGAATTTCTTTCCTTCTTAAAATGCTTTTGAGGTGTGTAATGAAAAGGTAGGGTTGGTATAGATAAGACCATGATTATTTCTGTAATGCAGTAGTCCATTTGGCAAGAACAGCTCAAATAAGCAAAGAAAAACATGACATTCCATCATTAATTTAAGATATGAAGGTCTGTCAATCCGGAATATTTCCTGTACATTGAAACTATCTTCAAGAGCAGTTGCAAAAACCATGAAGCGCTATGATGAAACTGACACTCATGGGGACCGTCAGAGGAAGGAAATACCTAGAGTTGCCAGGCCAATTGGTGCTACGGAGGATAAGTTCATTAGTGTTACCAGCCTCAGAAATCGACAATTAACTGCACCTCAAATTCCAGCCCAAATAAATGCTTCACAGAGTTAAAAAAACAGACACATCCTAACATAAACTGTTCAGAGGAGACTGCATGAATCAGGCCTTCATGGTGGAATTGCTGCAAAAAACACTACTGAAGGACACCAATAATAAGAAGAGACTTGCTTAGGGCAAGACTGGTGGAAATTTGTCTTTGGTCGGATCAGTCCAAATATGGGATTATTGGTCACAACTCCCATGTCTTTGTGAAAAGCAGAGCGGGTGAAGGATGATCTCTGCATGTGTGGTTCCCACCGTGAATCATGGAGGAGGAGGTGTGATGGTGTGGGGTTGCTTTGCTGGTGACACTTTCATGATTTATTTAGAATTCAAGGAACACTCAATTAGCATGGCTACCACAGCATTCTGCAGCAATATGCCATCCCATCTGTTTTGCGTTTATGGGATGGCATATCACTTTTTTTCAACAGGACAATGACCCACAATACACCTCCAGGCTGTGTAAGGGCTATTTGACCAAGAAGGAGTAAAGGTGCTGAATCAGATGACCTGGCTTCTACAGTCACCAATCAAGATGGTTTGTAATGAGTTGGACCACAGAGTGAAGGAAGAGCAGCCAAAAGGGCCCAGTATATGTGAAAACTCTTTCAAGACTGTTGGAAAAGCATTCCACATGTCTACCTTATGAACCTGGTTGAGAGAAGGCCAAGTGTCTGCAAAGCTGTAATCAAGGCAAAGGGAGGCTACTTTGAACAATCTAAAATAAAAAATGTTTTTGTTACTTCATGATTCCATATGTGTTATTTAGTAGTTTTGAAGCCTTTACTATTATTCTACAATGTGGAAATAGTAAAAATTAAGTAATACCCTTGAATTAGTAGGTGTGTCCAAACCTTTGACTTGTACTGTATGTGTATTTTCAATCGAAAGCACCTACGTTTTTGAGCTCATGGCAGTATAAATAAAGCTCCCTTGACATCTGTAGACAGACACAGGCTGAACAGTTAAGGGGGCAAAGTTGAATACAGGAGCAGAGCAGAGATTTCTGATGACACTCGACAGCTCTGACCACTGGCATTAGGCAGGCCTTCGGAGGTCCACCTTAAACGGATAGGCAAGACAGTTTATGCTTCCTCTTATTGCCAGGGGCTTGTCTCTATGTGTGTTGGCAAATGTAAGCTGTACTGAGAGAGTGGGTGTGCATTTTTGTGTGTCTCTACTGTATCTTTCTATGTGAGCCTGTGAACACATTATGATGTCTTGTGTTTTGTAGTCCTTATGTTTCATGTGCTTCAAAAGAAAACATGGTGGGGTTAATTATTTGTAGGGATAATTATTTGGATAAATACTGTTTTCGAAGTTTTCAAAAATGTTCTAATTGTTGGCAGACATGTTTTCCTAACTTTTCTGATGGACAGCGCAGTGCACCATCACACCAGGCCCTGCTCCAGCGTACTGTTACCATCAAAAATATGACTTCCTTAGTGCATACTGTATGTGTGAGTGTATTTGTATGATATAATTTCTTTTTACATGTATTCAGAAAGCATCTCAGAGTAGGAGTGATGATCTCAGATCAGGTCCTCCCATTCAAAAAAATAAGTAAACTGATCCAACATCTCTAGTCCAAATTAAAACTATTCTAAGGTAATTTAAACCAATATATATCATGCAAAGTCAATTTACTTCTCCAGTGTGCGCAGTATGTTGGACTCCTGTAACAATTTGAAAAGATTCAAAGTGTAGATTTAGATTATACAGAATAAAATAATATCTTGTATCACTCTATATTAACCTTCATGTTAACTATGTTGTAGAGGGCTATCACTTACCCATAGTTCATCAACTCTGTCAAGAACCGCTTTACACTTTCCAATGCAATGACAGGATGCGAAAGGACTGATCAGGTCTTGAATGCAACATTTGACTTATAGTTGCTTTATCCATTTATGGCTAAAATCTAGACCTATATGGGATTTTTAGGTAGGTCAATATCATTGGAGTTAGCAGTCGACACATTTTTAAGCCGACAAACACTCAAACAGGTAAGGAGAGAGGTGGCTCAGGGATTAAGGGTGAGCAGAAAGGAAGATTCATACAGTGCAATAATTCTGCTGACCGACTATGCACTGCTTGCTATTTTTGTCGAAGCACTATACTGTATAGTTTGCTCTGATATCGATTGTGGGCATTTCGGCAACACTAGGTGTTCACCCGTGTGGGGATTTCAGCAGTGTTAGGATTTTAGCAGCTCTGGGACTTGGGCAGCATATGTCCTCCTGCTGACTTGTATGTTGGCTCCGGGAGTGCTGAGGCTGCCTAAGACGTGTGTGTGTGTGTGTGTGTGTGTGTGTGTGTGTGTGTGTGTGTGTGTGTGTGTGTGTGTGTATGTGTGGGTGTGTGTGTGTGTGTGTGTTCTAGATTACTATGTATGACAGAGCTAGCTGATGTGTAAAGGTACAGTTCCCTTGGATTTTTGCATTTGGGAGTTTCAAACAGCATGACATCTTCAATATAATATAATTTATAAAGAGATGTGTTGGTGAGGTGCAGTAATACAAGTGATTGTTTCCTTGATTTAAATCTGTGATTCAGCCACTGCCCCCAGGTGGAATAAGCTCATGAGGCAAACATTATATTCTTTAAAAGTCAATGGGTATATACAGTATATTTTAGTATGTTTAAAAATATATGTAGAAATTAAGAATTCCATCTTAAATATGTATTAAATGTAGGATGTTTTTGTTACCTATTATCTACCTAAGATACAGTGGATATAAAAAGTGTACACACCCCTGTGAAAATGTCAGGTTTTTGTGATGTAAAAGAATGAGACAAAGATAAATCATGTCAGAACTTTTTCCACCTTTAATGTGACCTATAATGTGAACAATTCAATTGAAAAGCAAACTGAAATCTTCGAGGGGGTAAAAATGAAAAAATAAAACCTCACAATAACCTGGTTGCATAAGTGTGCACACCCTTAAACTAATACTTTGTTGAAGCACCTTTTGATTTTATTACAGCACTCAGTCTTTTTGGGTAGGAGTCTATTAGCATGGCACATCTTGACGTGGCAATATTTGCCCACTCTTCTTCGCAAAAGCGCTCCAAGTCTGTCAGATTGCGAGGACATCTCCTGTGCACAGCCCTCTTCAGATCACCCCACAGATGTTCAATTGGATTCAGGTCTGGGCTCTGGCTGGGCCATTCCAAAATGTTAATCTTCTTCTGGTGAAGCCATGCTTTTGTGGATTTGGATGTGTGCTTTGGGTCGTTGTCGTGCTGAAAAGAGAACTTTCTCTTTATTTTCAGCTTTCTAACGGACGCCTGAAAGTTTTGTGCCAAAATTGCCTGGTATTTGGAACTGTTCATAATTCCCTCCACCCTGACTAAAGCCCCAGTTCCAGCTGAAGAAAAACAGCCCCAAAGCCTGATTCTGCCACCACCATGCTTCACTGTGGGTATGGTGTTTTTTGGGTGATGTGCAGTGTTGTTTTTGCACCAAACATACCTTTTGGAATTATGGCCAAAAGTTCAACCTTTCATCAGACCACAACACATTTTCCCACGTGCTTTTGGGGGACTTGAGGTTTGTTTTTCTTTGTAAGAAAAGGCTTCCATCTTGCCACCCTACCCCATAGCCCATTCATATGAAGAATACGGGAGATTGTTGTCACATGTAGCACACAGCCAGTACTTGACAGAAATTCCTGCAGTTCCTTTAATGTTGCTGTAGGCCTCTTGGAAGCCTCCCTGACTAGTTTTCTTCTTGTCTTTTCATCAATTTTGGAGGGATGTCCAGTTCTTGGTAATGTCTCTGTTGTGCCATATCTTCTCCACTTGATGATGACTGTCTTTACTGTGTTCCATGGTATATCTAATGCTTTGGAAATTCTTTTGTACCCTTCTCCTGACTGATATCTTTCAACAATGAGATCCCTCTGATACTTTGGAAGCTCTCTGCGGACCATGGCTTTTGCTCTGAGATGCAACTAAGAAAATGTCAGGAAAATCCTACTAGAACAGCTGAACTTTATTTGTGTTTAATCAGAGTCACTTTAAATGATGGCAGGTGTGTAATGACTTCTATTTAACATGAGTTTGAATGTGATTGGTTAATTCTGAACACAGCCACATCCCTAGTTATAAGAGGGTGTGCACACTTATGCAACCAGGTTAGTGTAAGGTTTTTATTTTTCATTTTTCTCTTCCAAGATTTCAGTTTGTTTTTCAATCGAATTTTTCACATTATAGGTCACATTAAAAGTGGAAAAGGTTCTGACATGATTTATCTTTGTCTCATTCTTTTACATCACAAAAACCTGGCATTTTCACAGGGGTGTGTAGACTTTTTATATCCACTGTATATATATATATATATATATATATATATATATATATATAAATATACACATATATATGCCATTTCAAAAACTCTCCCTGTTCTTTGTGGTTATCTGTTTTAAGATTACATTTGTAATTTGGTTGACCTTTGAGAGTTTATATTCCTTTCAGCTCATGATATGCATTGGACAGTTTGTGCTATTTCTGCAATGTCAAACTGAAATGTGTTTCATATGGTAATGCATACTCATGGGACACCGCAAGAAAAACATTTTCAGTTCAATGCGACAGTTTCAAAGAGAATGAAGATAAATCAGACTGAGTGCTTGTGCGCATTTTATTTAAAAATAGATTAACTCTTTTCTGTGATTTTGACAACAATATCACCATGAAAAAATATGAGAGTAACAACAATTCCCAGACATCCAGTAAAAGCTAAAAATTCATATTGAAAAAATTGTTAACATTGTGATTTTATAGAGTGAATGATCATGATGAAGTTGAAATATTTTGTGCCACATTTTTACATATACTAAATGTTTGTACAACACTGTAACACATTCCACAAAACTACATATTTCTTAATAATAGAAATGCCATGGCACAGTTCTCTCACTCCGCTAAAACCGAACACTTTGATCATATGATTGAGTTGAGTCAAAAAATGCAGAACCGAGACAACCTTACCAACAATAAACAATAAAACGAATCAATACTAATCAATAACATAATAATAAAACACGTTGTCATACTTTTTACAAGCAGTTAATGAGCAGACTTTCAAATAAAGTACTACAAGATGGACTTCACGAGAAAATCTATGGAGACTAAAGCACTTATGTATCTGGGTTCCTTGATCTGAATCAGAGAAGAATGCTACGTGGCATAAAAAATAAAATAACAACAAGAAATCACATACTTGATTGTGATAAAATGAATCTGTAACTACCAAAAAAATATATATCGAATAAATAAGAGTGATATTAAATATAGACATTATAGAACATTCCTGCAAGCTTCACTGACACTTTGTGTCCATTCACTTCACTTCTGTCACAGTGTCTTTGAGCCTGTAAGTCTTCACAAAAGCTACAATAGGAATACAGTAGTAATCCAACCCTGAACTCATGCTTACTCTAGCCGTGTAATGTGGAGGTCTGCAGGATCAACACTCACTATGTATGTACAGTACCTGTGTTCACTTTGTGGTGTAAAAATGGTGCAAAAGAACTTATGTGACTTTGTTTTCCACTTATTAATGTAATTCCAATTAGCATATAGAAAAGCTTAGATCAACAGTATGCGTTGTAAAATTTAAAGGGCATGGTGGGGTTAATTATGCAAAAAATGAAAATTGGTGTCTATGCTTTCTAATACATGTGCTTTCTAGTTCATAAAAGGTTACAGTATGATTAAAATGTGTTTACTATTTTTTATGTTGACTGAATTCCTGGCAGTTGATTTCTTTCATGTTCATTAATAAGAACCTCAAGTAGAAGGTGAAGCACCAGTGCTGTCTCTATTTGTGTGAATATTTTAGACCCTTACGTCATTATAAACAAAGGTCAATCACGTTAATGTCAACTTCTTTACAAACTTTATAAATTCTCAATCATATTACAATTAAACTTGTTAGTTATCATTTACTGTACCTGGCTGTCTCCTTGTAATAAACACACCGGCAAAAGAAAGCCACCATACTGACTCCTGTGCATGCCACAATTCCATGTAGCCGAACACACACATTAAAAGCACACAGATAATCAGTTCTGGGCTGGCTGTGTAAAGTGAGTCCTGTGTCCTTGCAAAGTAAATATTTTGAATTCATTTCGATGGGACCATATCTTTTATGACTGGTTCTCTGTTCAGGTAGGTGGCCCAGTAGACCAGGTTGAAACCCCCAAAAAGAACAGGGAACATAATCCGGGACATACGGTCAATTTTGCTAACACTGTTGAAGGTCTTCTTGTTCTGCTCAGGTTTAACCTCTGGTTTAGCCTTGTTGGTGTCAGAGGTGGCACTCTTTGAGATGGTGGGCAGGCCACCTTGGTCTTTAGTGATGTTTGGGGCATAGTTTGCCACAGCAACGGCATAAGCGTTGTTTTTCTTCATGACGGATACCTCCTTCTTCTGTTGGAGGAGAGAAATAAAATTAGATAGGGTGGTTATAATTAAACAAAAGACCTTACAAGCAAGAGGTCAAACTATATGAAAGCATTATGAAGGCTTCCTTATACTATTGCATTCATTTTCTCAGTATCTCTCATACAAATAAGACCTCATCTCAACAAGGTGCCAGAAAGATACTCAGTGCCTCAATCAGAGCACAATATAATTTAGGTTTACTTTAGACGCAAAACATTACAGTGAGGTTTTAATGTCTCTGAGATATTGTGTAACCTCATATTCATTATTAGTGTTGTTTATTTTTTGCATTAATTTTTGCTCATTTTCATGAAAGGTGTCGATACTTGAGTTTATGGAATATCTTTATTTTTATTGAGCTACATAATAAATACACTATTATTGTTCATGGTCTATCATTCAAAATAATGTAATTATTAATGTAGATATCTCTACATCCCCATCACTACACCTCTACACATCACCAATATTGCAAACCAGTTCGTCAGTACGCCATAAGCAGCATTAAAACTTCTGGCCGCAATGACACAGCTATATTGTGTCTCAGTGACTTTGGTTACTATGCCTATCGGGGTCCTTTCATTACTATTCTAATTGGCTAAATGTAATACTATTAGTATTGTCAGGAATCTACAACATGTCGAGAATTTATGTATGACTGCAATCAGCTCAGTTAGAAAAGTTTTTGTGAAGTAGTAGCACATCCATCACTGTCACACACATTCCTCGGACTACTGTATGTGAGCTGTGGATAGAAAGTGTAATTATTGGAGACTCCTAGACATTAAATAGAACCTTGCAGCTCTGCCCACTTGGGGGTAAAACAACGTGACTACATTGGTTAACCCTATTGGCTCACACCAAAAAACTGGACATTTATTTTCTGCTTGATTTGGTCAATTAAAAATGAGATTTCAGAAAAGTTAAGCATTCAACATTACCTGAACCCAAGCATTCAACATTACCTGAACCAAAAAGCTAGAGTGCTAGCGAGCAACAAACCTGAAAATCAAGCTATCCAAGACTAAACAAACATAAAAGTAGTCAGTGATTTTACAAACATGAAATGCTTTACACAAACATAGCTAGCTATATAGAGTGCCTTCCAGAATTATTGGCACAATTAGAAGATCTTATAAAGAAAATCAAATAGATGTGTATTCGATTTAGGTTTTACTTTTTAAAGAAAAAATGCAGTCTGGGACATTTGTGATTAATGACAAGACATAGTACAACTCTTTCATGACAGATTTTGTCTCAATAGTCACACTTTGACAACCAGTGGCCAAAAAGCTCAAATCTCAAAATCTCAAATCTTTAATCTGAGACTTTGGTAACTCTTAAGAAGTCATCCATGACATCCAATTTCACTGGGGTATATAAACTGACACACAGGCTAAACTCCCTTAGTCATCAATCAACATGGGAAAGGCCAGAACGCCCAAATGAAATGAGACAAAAGGTTGTTGACCATATAAAATCAGGCAATGACTAAAAAAGATATCTACACACCTGAAAATACCTATTTTTATTATTAGGGCAATAATTAAGTAATGTGGAAATTGGAGCAACAATAACCCTGCCTAGAGGACACATGTGAATTTTGTCCCCACGCACAGTAAGAAGGATGGTTCAAAGGTGGTAGAAAAATGTCCAAGGATCACAGTTGGAGAATTACAGAAGTTGTTTGGTTTGATGGGATCCATGTTCTATGGTTTGATGATACTAAAATGTAGCTTTTTGGCACCAAACACCAGAGGTGGATCCACACAAAAATGGATCCCTGAACAAATAATCAAGCTTTTGCAATGACCGTCAAAGTCCACTCACCTAAACCCTATTGAAAACATGTAGGGTGAGCCAAAGAGGAGAGTCCACAAGTGAGGAACAAGGACTCTGAAGGATCTGGAGAGTTTCTGTACAGAGGAATTGTCTCAAATCCCTTTGTATTAGTTCTCCACCTCATCAAGCATTACAGGACATGACTCAGAGCTGTCATCTTAACGATGGAAGGGTGCACAAAGTACTAAATACAGGGGTGCCAATAATTGTGACAATAATTTGTATAAAATTATCTCTTGATGAAACATTGATGAAACATTTTCTTCAATTTTGACTACATTAAAGGTGAAATTAACACGATATTATGACTGTAAGATAAAGCTGATAAACAACAATCACATTTTTCACAACCTTTTTTGTTCATATTTACCTAGAGTGCCAAAAATTCTGGAAGGCACTGTATGTTCTGACACCAGGTCGCACAATTACCATCTCTCACTCGCTGAATAGAGAATTCTTTCTTATAAGGGGAATACAATGGGGAGAATAGGTTGGGAGAATAATGAGCTTAAATCAGAATTCAAACCTCAGAATAACTTGTGAAATATGCAGGTTTCTCACATTTCTCTGGCTTAAAGGATATATCCCTAATTTGTTCCCAGCTTGTGGAAGTTATCTTCATTTCACCAACAACTGTATAAAAACATATTTCACTTAAAAACAAGAAAAAAACCCCAATATTTTTGGATATTGAAGCAAATTATATAGAACCATTATTCCTTTCACTATTCAGTGCTTGTTTTCTCACTCACAACAGAAATTGAGGAAACTGTGTTGAATTTTAGCAGCGTGGGATCCCACTTGCAGAATTTGTTATTGCTGGAAGAGAGATGAACTTCTTCCCTCGACTCCATTTGCAAAGTATACATTTGTTAAACCCTACAACCTCAGCCCTTTGCAAATGGAGTCTAGCCCTTGTATTGCCGATGAAGGATAGGGGGTACACATGTTTTGTTTGACAACAGAAACCGGTGTGGATTCTATTGACCAACAGAAAATCGCCATTTTAGGATTTCCTTTTGTATGTACCCAAACAAAATTCAGAAGAATGAACGTTTGTGAAACACCATCATTCCACTATTATTGCAGATAAAGAATTTTTGCATTGTAACATAATAAAATGTTCATAATATATTATGAACATTTTATTATATTACAATGCAAAAATTCTACATACTGCCCCTTTAACTCTATCAATCTCCCCCTCTTTGAGATTAGAGATCCTTTATCCACTGCTTCTGAAGGACCCATACACAGCTCCTCGTCTCTTTTATCTTAAATTATTTTATTCCTCCCTCCACTTAAGACAAAATATCTCAACATGGATGTTAATAAGGCTTTCATTATTTTATAGTCCAAATTTATGTTAACTTCATTTTATCAAAACACAAAAAAGCGCTCAGCACTATTGTCTTTATCTGTTGTTCACTGTTGTCACATGCCTCTTATTACATAAAAAAGTTTAGAGTAAATGTGGTACAATAATAAAGATGGACTTAAGTTAAATGCAGGTCTGCATGTAACACCAATTTAATGAACAGCGAAGTGCGACTGTCCGTGGTCATGGTTACCTTGACGTTGACCACACTTTTGCCATCCCAGGCCCAGCCTCTTTTGGTGAAGTAGTTGACAGTAGCAAACTCGATGAGGGCAGAGAATACAAAAGCGTAGCACACCGCAATGAACCAATCCATGGCTGTAGCGTAGGCCACCTTCGGAAGAGAGTTACGGGCGCTGATACTGAGAGTTGTCATTGTGAGGACAGTAGTCACACCTGTGTTATTACAAAATAAGAAAAAAGACAACAGTTCTTTGAAAACACATTAAAAAAACAAATCCCCATACCAATGCCTAGAAATACAGTACTTTCTAAAAGTATTCGGACCTCTGATTCTCTCATACTGAATTAACAATTGGACATTCTGTTTGATATTGTATTTTCAAGCACTGAAATTCAAAAGAAATTATTTTGACATGACACTGGTTTTATGTTGGGAAATATTTCTAAGAAAAATAAAATAATTTCAAATGTTTCTTTGACATAAGTATTCAACCAATGTGCTATGGAACCTCCCATTTCACACAGATGAAATTTCCCTGAGGAAACACCTATGTTACCATTTTCAATGAGGACACACCTATGTTACCATTATCAAGGCTCGGTTCTGGGCCCATTATTGTTCTCACTATATATGCTGCCTCTGGGTGATGTAATCCGGAATCACAATGTCAATTTTCACTGTTATGCTGATGACACACAGTTATATATTTCAATGAAGCATGGAGAAGCCCCAAAATTAGCTAATTTGGAAGCATGCGTTTCAGATATTAGGAAGTGGATGACAGAGAA
>JACXGI010001788.1:0-25277 GCA_016801175.1 Esox masquinongy
AATTTTCTGAGATACTGATTTGGGGTTTTCATTAGTTGTCAGTTATAATCATCAAAATTAAAAGAAATAAACACTTGAAATATATCAGTCTGTGTGGAATGAATGTATACATTATTCAAGTTTCACTTTTTGAATGGAATTACTGAAATAAATCAACTTTTTGATGATATTCTAATTATATGACCAGCACCTGTATGTACCATTTGTAAAAACATGAGTGAGCAGGCAAAACATCTTTTATTTCTTATGGGATTCACATTCTACTGTAGGTCATAACAATGGCACAATCATAAAACAAAACATGGCAACAAAGAAAAACATGAACTGACCCCTGTTCAAAAGTCTGCATACCCTTAGTTCTTAATACTGTGTATTGCCCCCTTTAGCATCAATGACAGCGGGCAGTTTTTTGTAATAGTTGTCTATGAGGTCCCAAATTCTTGCAGATGGTATAGCTGCACATTTGTCTGGGCAAAATGCCTCCAGGTCATGCAGTCTTTGGTCGTCTTGCATGAACCGCAAGTGTGAGATCTCCCCAGAGTGGCTCGATGATATTATTGTCAGGAGACTGTGATGGCCACTCCAGAACATTCACCTTTTTCTGCTGTAACCACTGGACGGTCAACATGGCCTTGTGCTTAGGGTCATTGTCGTGCTGGAAAGTCCAAGAGCGTCCCATGCAGAAGAATGCTAATTATGCAGAAGAATGCAAATTGTCTGCCAGTATTTTCTGATAACACACTGCATTCATCTTGCCATCAATTTTCACAAGATTCCTCGTGCCTTTAGAGCTCACACACCCCCAAAACATCAGTGAGCCACCACCTTGCTTCACAGTGGGGATGGTATTCTGTTCACTATAGGCTTTGTTGACCCCTCTCCAAACATAGCGCTTATGGTTGTGACCATAAAGCACCTATTTTGGTCTCGTCACTCCAAATTACAGTGTGCCAGAAGCTGTGAGGCGTGTCAAGGTGTTGTCGGGCAAATTGTAACAAATTATTCTGGCAGTTTTGGCTGAAATCTTTCTTGGTCTACCTGACCTTGGCTTGGTAACAAGAGATCCCTGAATTCTCTACTTCTTAATAAGTGATTGAACAGTACTGACTGGCATTTGCAAGGCTTTGGATATCTTTTATATCCTTTTCCATCTTTATAAAGTTCCATTACCTTGTTATGCAGGTCTTTTGACAGTTCTTTTCTGCTCCCCATGGCTCAGTATCTAGCCTGCTCAGTGCATCCACGCGAGAGCTAACAAACTCATTGACTATTTATACACAGACACTAATTGCAATTTAAAAAGCCACAGGTGTGGGAAATTCACCTTTAATTGCCATTTTCACCTTGTGTGCCTGTAACAAGGCCAAACATTCAAGGGAATGTAAACTTTTGATCAGGGCCATTTGGGTGATTTCTGTTATCATTATGATTTCAAAAGGATCCAAACAACTATGTGATAATAAATGGCTTCATATGACCACTGTCCTTAAATAAAAGACAGTTTTTTGTATGATCAGTCATATTTTCAAGATCAATGCCAAAATTTCACAATTTCTGCCAGGATATGCATACTTATGAGCCCAACTGTAAGAATTTTCCCCAAGAGATATCTGGCACAGAATGGGACAATCCTGTGCAAGTGAATGTAACATTAGCTAGCAGGCTACAAAAGTAAACATAACAACTAGCTAAGGCTAGCCAGATACCAAGCTTGTAAACGTTTGCCATAACTTACAGTATGTGATGCTGTTAACTAATGTATGTAAATACATTTCAGACATTTTAGGTACGTAGCTACAGTACTGCAGTTGTGACTGTCATTTTTTATTTCATTTTGCAAGCGCAACACGTAAGCTAACAAGTTAGTTAGCTAGCAATTCAGCTAAAAATACTGTACTGTTGTACAGTCAGTAGCTAGCTACTATTACTATAGCAAGCTGTCTCACTGCGACTACTGACTGAAAGCTATGTGAGCATACAGGTCAACACTTGTTTAGCACAATATTCATAGCGCCTTGTGACACAGACAATATAGTATACATGTTAATTTGTAATAAGTTAGAATAACTAAAATACCATTTTAAACATATTGTGTCTTCCCAATTTTGTCTGTTGTAAGTGTTACCATCTAAAGATGTTGCTGTTTTCCCAAATTTCCATCTGTCTTCCCTGCATGCACTGGGACAAAAGTAATGCCTCATGCACACCTACAGCGTCAAAGCAGAAAGCTTGTGGAACATTTTCTGTAGCTACACAAATACCCAGAACGCATTGATTCTCCACAGATTTTGCATGACATTTTTTTCAAAATGGAGAATAATTTTCACTGAGCTTAATTATGTGTCAAGTAGGCTACCAATTATTGGCCAGCTAGCAGCTTGCTAACATGACCATACGCTTTTTAAACTTCATAGACCTTTACTGTACTGAAGTAAAAATGGCCCAATCATCCCTCACCAGTCCCATTTTTTTCATGAAAACTCAATGCAATAAAGAATGTGAAAGCAGGTTACATATCATGAGCTTAATTACCAGCCCTCTACTTTAGATTGTTTATTTCCTAATTTCAATCACTTACGATATTAAACACTAAATCAATTACATTTTTCTTACTGGAGGTAAAGGGCAAGGCGTTCAACTTGACAAATGGAATCACGCTACTTGCTGTCCATCTTGGCGATCCGTGGTCCTACCATCTACAACAGTTCATTGAATTGGCCTTGGTCCAGACGAAAGTAGCTACGAAATTCCTCTGCTAAAAGCCGGAGCTCTTGAATCAGTCAGTGGAACTCCCCATTGGTTTTTGTGATATTAACATTTTTTATAAGAAAATGTTTGCTATAAGTGCAAAAAAATTTCGACATTCACCGTTCTCTACTACTTCCGCCTTGCTTCCACGCATACAATTTGAGGCATACGTTGGATAAATCCAACACATACACAAGACCAAACGTTCTGCAACTGTTTCTGCACTGCTATGCTGCAAGCCAATCGCAGCTTTCCTTTTGAAATTAATTAACTTCCAGTGTATCACAGCGCATTGACGCTGTAGGTGTGATCGAGGCTTTAAGACTAGAAATGCCCCTACTAACAGCATGTTATGGATAACAATTCCCTTACTACTTACAAGTAGTAACAGTACTGAGTTGGTGTGTGAGGGTATAAGCTAATTTATGTTTATGTACAGTTAGGTAGAGGTAGCAGCGGACGGATAATAAACAAAAGCAGCAGCAACTTAGGCTATGAGTGTGAAGTGTGTGTTTTATGTGTTGTGTGTACCGTGTGTGTGGAGTGTTTGTGTGTAGCTAGAGTCTTGTGAAAATATAGTCAACAATAAAGGGATAGTGCAAAAAGGAGTCAAATGCAGATTCCTGGGCAACCATTTGGTAATAATTTGACGGTCTTGGTGTAACAACAGTCCTATGGCTTGGAGGTAAAAGCTTTGTAGCGACCTATCGGTTACAGACTTGAAGCTATGGCACCAGAACATTTGGTACATTTGGGTCCCTGTCCCATTAGTGTCAAAAGGCATCTATTATGAAACCCATATATACGTTGAGAGAGAGAGACACACACACAGAGAGAGACTGAGAGATGTAGCCAAGATAAAGACAATGAGAATGAGATTATTGTTAAAGTTATCACATCACATTATGAACGTACAGAGGAATACAATGAGCATAGTTGATGATGGTCATTTCTTATCACAGCCTAAATTTAGACTACACATCTGCTCAAAAGTTGGGGGTCACTT
This sequence comes from Esox masquinongy, assembly GCA_016801175.1. Classification (NCBI taxonomy): domain Eukaryota; kingdom Metazoa; phylum Chordata; class Actinopteri; order Esociformes; family Esocidae; genus Esox; species Esox masquinongy. Next base: position 3,755 of record JACXGI010001788.1, read on the forward strand.
AGATTTTTTGAAAGAAAAGCAAATGTTGTGTCCATTAAAAAAACATAAAATTGATCACAAATACAGTGTAGACATTTTTAATGTTGTAAATGGCTATTATTGCAGCTGGAAACGGCTGATTTTCACTGGAATTTCTACATAGGCATATAAAGGCCCATTATCAGCAGCCATCACTCCTGTGTTCCAATGGCACGTTGTGTTTGCAAATCCAAATTTATAATTTTAAAAGGCTAATTAGAAAACCCTTTTTCGATTGTTAGCACCACTGAAAACTCTTGTGCTGATTAAAGCAATTAAACTGGCCTCTAGTATCTTAGTATCTTCTCAAAATGGCTAGAAACGAACTTTCTTTTGAAACCTGTCAGTCTAATCTTGTTCTGAGACATGAAGGCTATTCAAAGTGAGAAATTGTCAAGAAACAGAAGATTTCGTACAACAATGTGTACTTCTCCCTTCACAGAACAGAGCAAACTGGCTCTAACCAGAATAGAAAGAGCAGTGGGACGCCTTGGTGCACAACTGAGCAAGAGGACAAATACATTAAAGTGTCTAGTTTGAGAAACAGATGCCTCACGGGTCCTCAAACTGGCAGCTTTATTAAATAGTACCCGCAAAACAACAGTCTCAGCGTCAACAGTGAAGAGGCGACTCCGGGATGCTGGTGTAAATTAGATATTTTATTCTTTTTATTTTCAATTGGCACAAATATCTTAAGATGTCATTTTCACTTTGTCATATGGGGTATTTTGTGTACATTGATGTGTACGAAAACTAAATATGTGTACAAAAATGTGTACGAGGTTTGAATACTTTGCGAAGGGACTCTATTTGCTTAGATAATGCACTCAAAAGTGTCTAAGTTTGGGAGGATGCATCTTGATTGACAATAATTCTGTATTATATAATTAATTATTTTAAATAAAAATAAACATACAATTAAGAAACTGTTTAAAGTAGCCTACAATGACAGGACATTGAGTATTATATAGTACGGAAGTCTGGGACACTGAACTTACTAAGACTGACTGTGAAGGGGGGTGGTGTATGGACCGTAAAGCAGCAGACATTTTTTTAGTTGCCTCACTCTATCTTCATTGCCTTTCTCCAGTTGGGAAAGGTCCCAAGCTACAAAGTTTGAATCCATGGAAAGACATTATTATTATATTATTATTAAACATTATTTAGATATATTTAAGGCTTTTCACAAAACAATTGTAATTTTTCGCATTCCCATTTTTTTAACCCCCATCTTCATGCTCAATTTTTTTTTTTCACATTCAGTTGTATCATATAAGAACTCTTAACAGATTTGAGAGTTGAAGATCGTGGCAGTCTTTCCTCCGAAACAGCAATTCAGCTTTTTTCCAAATTGCTCTTCCAATCAGGAAGTTATGTGGGTCAATGTGTGTGAAGGCGTATTCAATCACCTTAAAACTAAATGTACAAAACATGGAATGATTTCTAAATGGTTAAACTGATGTGGATAATAATACACTCAAATTAAAGCTTCATTGTATCACTTAAAATCAATAGTGTTGCAGAAAAGAAAACATTTGTCATTTTCCTATGAGTACCTTTAATTATACTTGCTGTTTGTTGCTTAGGATGTTCCGTGGTTCTAAGACACTGCCTCTGGACCATATGTACTGCTACAGCATGAATGCGAAGCTTTGCCCATTAGCCCATTGCTTTTTCAGAAAAAAACTCTCCTCTACCTTTTTCCATAGGGATCATAAGCTTCAGAACATTCTGACCCTCGGCTGATTCGGATAAGAATACCATTGAAATTAAATGGTTCTGAAAAAAAGGCTACAATTTATGATTTTATGTCATTTTACTGACAATGATTAATTCATAATGATATTTTAGCCTCCCACACAAAGAACATGTCAGGATACTCTGACCTAATATGGTAATTGTCTATGGTACCCCTGGCCAAAGCAATTCGTCAATCACAAGAAATTACACTGATTAGTTTTATGTCTACTGATCACTACATTTCATTTCAAGCAGATGATTTAATATTATATTTAAACAATGGACCCCAATTACTACCAAAGGCTTAGAAGATCATTGATAATTTCAGCCTCATCTCAAGATGTAAAATTATTTTAACAAAATCTGCTCTACTGCCTCTGAAGACTCCCATGGATGATTCTATCTTTACTTATGGAATACCAATTGTTTCCCATTTGAAATATCTGGGAGTAGTTATATTCCCTTCCTTAGAGAAGACTATTACTAGGAACTTTAATACAACACTACAATGCAGAATATCTATTATAAAAAATATCTAGAATACCTTTTAGATAAAAAATAATATATTGCCACGGACACATTTTTATAGTTCAGTACTTCCAATGTCTCACCTTCTACTAAATGGGATAAAATTCACAGCGCAGAATTTATATGGTCAAGTAAGCAATCCTGGAAAAATGTAATTTACAAAAAGGGAATAGACGTAGGAGGGCAATCAGTACCATATTTCTAATTATATTTTCAGGCTTTGGTATTTTGCCCAAGATTCAACTTTATTGTCATTGAACAGTACAAGTACAGTACAACAAAATGCAGTCAGCATCTAACCAGAAGTGCAAATAGAGGGCAGAAAATTTACAAGTATTTACAAGTATATGTATATTACAAGTGGAATGTGCAGATGTGCAATGAAGGCAAATGCAGTGCAAATGGCAATACTAAATGTGCAATTAAGGCAAATAGAGCAGGGCAGAAAGTTTACAAGTATTAGGTATAGTGTAAGTGGGATATGTAAGTGTAAATGTAAGTGGGATAATAGTTGTTCGGGTACAAATGGCAATTTCTAAATGGCATTCTAGATGTGCAAACGAGGCAAATAAAGGAGTAATGTAGTAGGGTAGCATGAGCAACTGGGACACAGAGATAGCAGCACTAAGGTCTGAGGTAAACGTGTGTATAACTGTTAAAAAATAAAACTGCAAGTACAATGGCAATTCTAAATGTGCAGAGGCAAACTGAATGTACAAGGTGCATGTGCCACTGAAATGCAGGAATATAAGCGGTGAGGTTCCTGAGGTAGACACATACCTGTAACAACTGAAAAACTTCATTATCAGGCTTTGCAAGGCAGTGTCAGAGTAGCACAAGGGAGTAGTGCAACAAGGACCTGAGAGGTGGGGGGCTGATGGAAGGAGGGCAAACAGTTTGTGGCATGGATGTGAAGGGTCTCTGTTGATCCCACGCGCCCTGCACAGACACCGCTTGCGCTGGAGGTCTGTGATGGCAGGAAGCTGGGCACCAGTGATGTGCTGGGCGGTTTTCACCACCCTATGCAGGGCATTCTGGTCTGCTATGGAGCAGCTGCTAAACCACACTGTGGCGCAGTTTGTCAGAATGCTCTTGACAGTGCAGTGGTTAAAGTTCACAAGGATCCTGGAAGAAAGGCGGTCCTTCTTCAGCCTCCTCAAAAAGTACAGCTGCTGCTGCGCCTTTTTGACCAGGGCTGAGGTGTTGAGGGTCCAGGAGAGGTCCTCGGAGATGTGGACACCCAGGAATTTGAAGCTGGACACACGCTCCACCTCAGTACCATCGATGATGACTGGGGCATGGCTGCAGCTTTTAGACTTCCTGTAATCCACAATGAGTTCCTTAGTTTTCTTTGCGTTGCGGGCTAGGTTGTTGTCAGCGCACCATGCTGCTAGGCACATGACCTCTTCCCTGTAGGCTGACTTGTCATTGTCACTAATGAGGCCTTATACAATATGAGGAGAAATGTTTAAATTGAGCCCCAACAACAATAATATATTTGATATTACTGAGCATAAAGCGTAATAGCGGGCTTCCTGACAGACAGTACTTATTCTATGCACTCATGATGTGATAAAAACACACTCCACATCATTTAAAAATAACCCATTGATCCTCTGTTGCTTAATTACTCTTTGTTCTCTGGGGCTAGTGAAGACCATTATAATCCACTGGGTTATTGATATGATTTTCTTGATTGGCAACATTCTAGTGCTTAAAACTGTGTAACATTAAAGCTTGGACTAGGTGACGTTCTGAAAATAATTGAAATGTGAGAAACAGCACCCCCAATTAGTCCCTCTGCTCCCAAACCAAATTTGATTGACAGCTTGGTTTCTCTTTCCTAATCACATGAACTTGCATACAGGCGATCTGATGCAATTTTTAGACAGCGAACATAGAACCAGCTAAATGCAATAGCAACAACAATAATACTGTGAAAAATCAATTTATTCTTTTTAATTCCCTAACGATAGCTAGCCTAGATGTGTCTACTGGGGGCTATGATTGGCTAGTGTAACACGATATCAAGGTAAACAACCTGTATAATACACAAAATAATTTTGCCTATGCAGAAAGAAAGCGCTAACTCCATGTCCAACTTATTTCTCATTGGGAAACTAGCCAAGCTAGCGTTAGCTTAGCAGTACTGGGAGCTACCTATAGTTAGCCATTCAAATACGAAGCAAAACTATTTGCATAATAATGTGAATAAATCAAATAACCTGTCCTGAAGAAAAAGCGCTAAATCAGTCGAACTTCATCCCTTTTAATGCCATTACATAAGTTACTTCCACCTTGGAAATGCTGCTGAACTAATGTTTATTCTTGTTTTCGCCCTTGCTTTATCCAGTTCTTTTTTCCGAATAGCGCTACTCTCTAAAATATTTCTTTGCTTTGCAGTTTTCGATATGTATGCTGTCGTAGGCAACAGAGGAATTTGCATTTTGTAGTCACCTCTAGCTGCCATTGTAGCTTCTGTATAAAAATGTTTTCTTTGCTCTTTATGGCGGAATCCTGCTACCTCCAGCCATGCGCGTTCACAGAGCCAAGCCCAAACTCGCCAAAGGCGATTGGCGAAATATTGTCTGGAACAGAATTGGCTGCATAGACCTGGAAAGTCAGGTTCCGGAAATAAAATATCCATTGTTTTGAGCCATAGAGATATTAAATATTAAGGATTCCTATATTACTGTGCAACGTAGACGTTCTGTTCTTTGTCAAGATGGTGAAACAATTTGTACGTCCATGTAGTGGCAATGGGATGGAAATGTTTCAACCTCTGTGTTGAGAAATTTGTTTTACATTTATTTCCGTTTTTCTAAGAGCCCAAAAACTACACCAACCACAAGCCTTAGCGGTACTGCTTTAGCTATTAATTATCTGCAGAGTTAAACAAAGTGGTAGCTACTTCAGCTAATTTAATCTGGTGGTTTTGAGGATGGCCAGCTACAAGCAGCCAATAGCCTATTAGTTAGCGTTAGGTACGTAGCTATATTGCCGGAGCTAGTATAACATTACTGTACATTTAGCTAGGTACCTAGTTATTTACCTTATCAGTCTAATCCAACGGCGTTTCTTAGCTTCGTTGTTGGGAAACCAGTAAAACGGTTTGCAATTACTCACTCCATAGCGATGATTACAACCTGGCAAAAATCACTGAACCATGGCTGAGTAATGTATATACAGGTGCTGGTCATATAATTAGAATATCATCAAAAGTTGATTTATTTCAGTAATTCCATTCAAAAAGTGAAACTTGTATAATGTATACATTCATTCCACACAGACTGATATATTTCAAGTGTTTATTTTTTTTTAATTTTGATGATTATAACTAACATCTAACGAAAACCCCTAAACAGTATCTCAGAAAATTAGAATAGTGTGAAAAGGTTCAATATTGAAGACACCTGGTGCCACACTCTAATCAGCTAATTAACTCAAAACACCTCCAAAGGCCTTTAAATGGTCTCTCAGTCTAGTTCTGTAGGCTACACAATTATGGGGAAGACTGCTGACTTGACAGCTGTCCAAAAAACAACCATTGACACCTTGCACATAGAGGGCAAGACACAAAAGGTCATTGCTAAAGAGGCTGCCTGTTCACAGAGCTCTGTGTCCAAGCACATTAATAAAGAGGCGAAGGGAAGGAAAAGATGTGGTAGAAAAAAGTGTACAAGCAATAGGGATAACCGCACACTGGAGAGGATTGTGAAACAAAACCCATTCAAAAATGTGGGGGAGATGTGGACTGCAGCTGGAGTCAGTTCTTCAAGAACCACCGTATGCAAGACATGGGTTTCAGCTGTCGCATTCCATGTGTCAAACCACTCTTGAACAAGATACAGCGTCAGAAGCGTCTCGCCTAGGCTAAAGACAAAAAGGACTGGACTGCTGCTGATTGGTCCAAAGTTATGTTCTCTGATGAAAGTAAATTTTGCATTTCCTTTGGAAATCAAGGTCCCAGAGTCTGGAGAAAGAGAGGAGAGGCACAGAATTCACGTTGCTTGATGTCCAGTGTTAAGTTTCCACAGTCAGTGATGGTTTGGGGTGCCATGTCATCTGCTGGTGTTGGTCCACTGTGTTTTCTGAGGTCCAAGGTCAACGCAACCGTCTACCAGGAAGTTTTAGAGCACTTCATGCTTCCTGCTGCTGACCACCTTTATGGAGATGCAGATTTCATTTTCCAACAGGACTTGGCACCTGCACAAAGTGCCAAAGCTACCAGTACCTGGTTTAAGGACCATGGTATCCCTGTTCTTAATTGTCCAGCAAACTCGCCTGACCTTAACCCTATAGAAAATCTATGGGGTATTGTGAAGAGGAAGATGTGATACGCCAGACCCAACAATGCAGAACAGCTGAAGGCCACTATCAGAGCAACCTGGGCTCTCATAACACCTGAGCAGTGCCACGGACTGATCGACTCCATGCCACGCCGCATTGCTGCAGTAATTCAGGTAAAAGGAGCCCCAACTAAGTATTGAGTGCTGTACATTCTCATACTTTTCATGTTCATACTTTTCAGTTGGCCAACATTTCTAAAAATCCTTTTTTTGTATTGGTCTTAAGTAATATTCTAATTTTCGGAGATACTGAATTTGGGATTTTCATTAGTTGTCAGTTTAATCATCACAATTGAATGAAATAAACATTTGAAATATATCAGTCTGTGTATAATGAATGAATATAATATCCAAGTTTCACTTTTTGAATGGAATTACTGAAATAAATCAACTTTTTGATGATATTCTAATTATATGACCAGCACCTATATATATATATAACTATATAGCTAGTTACCAGCGCTTCATTTGTAAATCGGAAGGTCCCAGAACACATTGGGGCACACGAGAGACATGGATCCGGTTGGCAAATTGAAGCGAATAAAGCACATTTGTAGCGCAAATAGCAGACAACAAAAAGCTAAAACTTTCACAATCTTATCAGGCAGTGCTGAAGCTACAAGAGGTTGCAGAAATAGGCAACTTTATGAACGCTGATTGCTTCTAGAGAAATGTTTACAGTGCAAAGCGAACACAGTGATGGAAAAAGACAAGCCATGTGCAGCAGACTGGATCTGTAAAAAGTAGGTGCCGGTGTTACGAAGAATTCAGTGACCATGCGAATTCAGTGTGCCTGTCGAAAGTGCGCATGCGCCGCTATCTAAAATTCCTTTCTGTCAGCGGGAGCGTGTGATATCTCGTGCACTTGTGCTTCTCGCTCCCGACACTGACTTCCTTCCAAAAAGGGTTCCAGAAAGCATCTAGTTATTAAAACTTGTTTGCTCTGTAATATAAGCTTGTGGTATTTGCGATCCATGGATTACTTTTTTTTACAACAGCCGCAAAAAGAAAATATATTCTGTTGGCTTCAATCTGGACTATATTTTCATTCATTAAAGAGGGGGACACCATATCTGCCAGGCATCGGCAAAATCTGTCTCCCTGTCAATCCAAATACAGAGCACCTACATCTTCCAAATCTTTTACAGATATGAATTCTCTACCTTACCAACACATTCAACGGGTTCAATTCAATCTGGATAATATTTTCATTAATCAAAGAGGGGTACACCATTTCCGCCAGGCACTGGCGAAATCTGTGCCCCAGTGTCAATCAAATTACATTGTACCTAAATTTACCAATGTCATAGAGTTAATGATCCTCTCCCTCACCATCATATGTAATAAGTTTAATTCAATGTGGATGATATTTTCGTTCATTACAGAGGGGGACACCATTTCTGCCAGGCACCGGCGAAATCTGTTTCACCCTGTCAATCAAAATACTGTACATAGTACCTAAATTTTCCTAAACTTTCACAGCTATTGACTTTCTACCTCACCAAGAAATTCAATGTGTTTAATTTAATCTGGAGCATATAATACATTTATTAATGAGGGGGACATAATTTCGCCAGGCACTATGTATTTTGGGACACAGGTTTTGCCGGTGCTTGGCGGAAATGGTGTCCCTCTCTTTAATGAATGAAAATATTATCCAGAATGAATTAAAGACATTGAATGTGTTGGTAAGGTAGAGAATCGATATCTGTAAGAGATTTGGAAAATGTAGGTGCTCTGTATTTTGACTGACAGGGGAACACAGATTTCGCGGGTGCCTGGCGGAAATGGTGTCCCCCCTCTTTAATGAATGAAGATATTATCCACATTGAATTTAAACTAATATATATGACGGTGAGGGAGAGGATAATTAACTGTATGACTTTGGCAAATTTAGGTACTATGTAATTTGATTGACACTGGGGCACAGATTTCGCCGGTGCCTGGCGGAAATGGTGTACCCCTCTTCAATGAATGAAAATATTATCCAGAATAAATTAAACACATTGAATGTGTTGCTAAGGTAGAGAATCAATATCTGTAAGAGATTTGAAAAATGTAGGTTCTATGTATTTTGATTGACAGGGGGACATATTTCTCCGGTGCCTGGCGGAAATGGTGTCCCCCTCTTTAATGAATGAAGATATTATCCACATTGAATAAAACCTATTACAAAAGATTGTGGGGTAGAAGATAATTAACTCTATGACTTTGGTCAATTTAGGTACTATGTAATTTGATTGACAGGGAGACACAGATTTCGCTGGTGCCTGGCAGAAATGGTATCCCCCACTTTAGTAAATGAAGACATTATCCACATTGAATTAGACCCATTAAATGTGTTGGTGAGGGAGAGGATCAATATGTCTATATATTTGGTCAATTTAGGTACTTTCTATTTTAATTGAAAGAGGGGCACAGATTTCGCCAGTGCCTTGCGGAAATTGTGCCCCTCTTTTTCTTGAATGAAAATATGCGCCTGAATAAAAAACCTATTCAATGTTGGTGAGATATATTTTGGACAATCCTGGTGGATTGATGATGGGGGAGTCCTCCAGTGAATATTTATTGTTCATTTAACATTATTCAGCTACCCACAAACAAGATAAATATATAAGCCTGTTTCCAAAAAACTCTGGGAGGCTGTGTAAAATGCAAATATAAAAGGAACGTAATGATGTGTAAATCCTTTATCCCTATATTTAATTTAAAATAGTACAAATACATGTTAAACTGAGAAATGTTACTGTTTTTGGAAATTTACATGCCCATTTTTAATTTGATGCCAGCAACATGTTTCAAAAAAGTTGGGACAGGGGCATGTTAACCACTGTATTACATCAGCTCTTCTTTTAACAATACTCTGTAAGTGTTTGGAACTGAGGACACCAATGCTATAGCTTTGAAGGTGATATGTTTTACCATTCTTGCTTGATATAGGATTTCGGGGTCTCCTTTCGGGGTCTCCAGTTCGGGGTCTCCTTTGTCGTATTTTTCATTTCATGAAGCGCCAAATGTTTTCAATAGGTGACAGGTCGGGACTGCAGTCAGGACAGTTTAGCACCCGGACTCTTTTACTACAGAGCCATGCTGTTGTAATACGAGTGTGGTTTGGCATTGTCTTGCTGAAATAAGCAAAGCCTTCTCTAATAAAGACTTGATCTAGATGGCAGCATGTGTTTCTCCAAAACCTGTATATATTGGTCAGCATTAATGGTGCCTTCACAGATGTGCAAGTCACCCATGCCATGTGCACTAATGCATCCCCGTACCATCATGGATGCTGACTTTTAAACTGTGCACTGAATACAAACCTGGATGGTCCCTCTCCTCTTTAGCCTGGAGGATGTGGCGTCCTTGATTCACAAAAATAATTTCAATTTAGTATATTTACAGACCACAGGCCCAGAGAAGACTGCGGTGTTTCTGGATATTGTTTAAATATGGTTTCTTCTTTTCATGGTAGAGTTTTAACTTGCATTTGTCGATGCAGCGATGTACTGAGTTCACAGACAATGGTTTTCAAAAGTGTTCCTTAGCCCACGCAGTGATGTCCACTACAGAATTGTGTCTGTTTTTAATGCAGTGCTGCCTGAGGGTCCAAAGATTATGGCCATCCAATACTGGTTTTTGGGCCTTTCCCTTGCATACAGAGATTTCTCTGGATTCTCTGCATCTTTTAATACTATTATGTACCATGTATGATTAGATCCCCAAACTCTCTGCAATTTTATATTGAGAAACATTATTCTTTAATTGTTGCACAATTACACAGTGTTCCAACTTTCAACTTGATTCAAAATACATTTCAGGTATCAAAATGTATTTCAAAATGTATAAATTCATTTAATTTTTGTCCAAATGTTTTCACTGACAAACATGGTCTCATTACAATATGTATTTAGTGTGGAAAATACATTACCAAATGCGTTTTTCATAATGATATGTATTTACTGGATATGACTGGTCACCCCTCTGAGCCTGGTTCCTCTCTAGGTTTCTTCCTAAATTTCAGCCCTTTTTTTTTTCCTAACCACTGAAATTCTACACTGTTGATGTTTGCTCCTTAGGGTTTCAGGCTGTGTGTTTTTGTAAAAGCACTCTGTGACAACTGCTGATGTAAAAGGGCTTTATAAATACATTTGATTAATTGATTTACCTTGTGGTCTTGTTATGTTTGAGTGATCTTTCTCATAGGCTAGTGTATGTTCTAGTAATATAAGCAATCATTTCCCATATAGTTTTCTAACAGGATTCATTTTTTACATAAAATGATGGGTTAGAATGGTGGATCATTTTATAACAGACAAACATGCTACCATTAAGGCTTATTTTATTATTAATTAAATAATTCTGTGTAGACATTCTTGCTGTTTAATGATAAATAACATGTACAGAACTATAAAAACGTGTATTTTACCTTGAGGTGTACATGCTTAGTATACTGCATAAAACAATGTTCACAGTCCAAAATGACATTAATGTAAGGCTTGTTATATTTGATATCACTTCACAGCAGACCTGAATATACAACCACACTTTAAAAATGTTAATTCCTGACATATTGATAACATCACTTTTAGCTGTTTAAATACATTTCAGCAATACATTTACAAAATGCGTTTCATCATACAGTCAGCAAGATATTCTTACGTACTGCAGCGACCTTGGTAAAACCACCACTAGCTTATCCTTGTTTGGAGCAGTGTGTAGAGCGCCAGACAGGAGAGCGGAATGTTGCGTGTTCGTAATTCAGCCATGCATTTATAGTAATGTTTTTTCGAAATATATTTAAGGAATCCAATTGCAACACTTTGACATACATGTATCAAATGTATAGAAATAATATATTTAAAATACATATATTTTCCGTATGGGTAGCTTGTTAATATTAAGAGAAGTCCAACAAATTGAATTGGCAAACTATAAGATCACAGTTACTTTGACTGGCTGTGCTAGCTAACGCAAACATGGCATTTGTCATTGCAACAATACAGTACTACACACATATGTTAACCAACACAATATATTTGCTTTCTGCTGCTGTTTTTTTTAAAAAACGTATCTATGGATGCAGAATCGCAAAGATCACAAGGTTAATATTGCAGCGCCAACAAGCTTAGGTTACCAGACGCTTTTTAAAAGGAAGACAATGTCGGGATCGAGGATCAACAAGTGCACGAGATATCACACGCTCCCGTCGAAAGAAAGAAATATTCAATAGCAGCGCATGCGCACTTTAGACAGGCACACTGAATTCGCACGGTCACTGAATTCTTCGTAACACCGGAACAAACTGAGGAAAATCTGAGAGGTGCAGGATCTGTCTCAAATTAACCACTGCTAGTTAACAAAGTTTTTAGCGCGTAACACTTCCTGACGTCAGTGTTTTACGCGCTAGATCTATGTGCACGCGCTATGAGTAGATTGACCAGGTGTATTTAGTTGGTGATTGGACACTACAGAACGCAATGTTTGATGGGATAAGTAGTTAATTTTCCCACTCACTCTCCGGAAGGTACAGTCTTTTCCAAATGTATCAATATTTTGTAATAGTGATTTCTGAGCTTTGAAGGTGTACAACCCGTTGTGTAAAATGTAAAGAAAAACAGAATGCAATGATGTGCAAATCATTTAAACCCTATATTCAAAAGAAAATAGTACAAAGACAACATATCAAATGTTGAACCTGAGACAATTTATTGTTTCTTGAAAAATATATGCCCACTTTGAATATGATGCAAGCAACACATTTAAAAAAAGCAGGGACAGGGACAACAAAAGACTGGAAAAGTTGTGTAATGCAAAAAGAACCTGGTGGAAAATCTCACAACTAACTAGGTTATTTGGCAACAGGTCAGTAACATGATTGGATATAAAAAGAACATCCCAGAGACGATGAGTCTTTCCAAAGTAAATATGGGGAGGGGTTCACCACTCGGTGAATGACCACATAGGCAAATTGTGCAACAATTTAAGAATAACGTTTCTCAACGTAAAATTTCTCAACGTAAAAAGTTTGGGGATCCCATTATCTACAAAAGCCAGCATCCGTGATGATATGCGGGTGCATTAGTGCATATGACATGGGTGACTTGCACATCTGTGAAGGCACCATTAACACAGAACAATATATACACATTTTGGAGTAACATATGTTGCCATCTAGACCATTTATTTTTCAGAGAAGGCATTGCTTATTTCAGCAAGACAATGCCAGACCACATTCTGCACGTATTACAACAGCATGGCTCTGTAGTAAAAGAGTGGTGCTAAACAAGCCTGCCTGCAGTCCAGACCTGTCACCCATTGAAAACATTTGGTGCATTATGAAATGTAAAATAAAGGACAAAGGAGACCCGGCACTCTTGAGCAGCTGCAATCCTATATCAAGCAAAAATGGGAAAACATTTCACTTTCAACACTACAGCAATTGGTCTCCTCAGTTCCCAAACACAGAGTATTGTTAAATGAAGAGGTGATGCAGCACAATGGTAAACATGCCCCTGTCCCAACTTTTTTGTACCATGTTGCTGGCATCAAATTAAAAATGGGCATGCATTTTTCCAAACACAATGACATTTGATATGTTGTCTTTGAACTATTTTCAATTAAATATAGAGATAAATTATTTGCACATCATTGCATTCTGTTTTTATTTGTATTTTACGCAGTGTCCCAACTTTTTTGGAAACTGGTTGTATTTCATTGGAATGAATGGCCTGCATGTCAGGAAACAGGACATTCAGGAAGTATTCAAAGTACTCACCACTTTTCCATATTATGTTACATTACAGCTTTATTCTAAAATGTATTACTATTTATCATTATTTTTTTTTTCATTATACACAACACAGCCCATGACAAACTAACAGGTTTTTAGTTTTTTTTTTTGCAAATTTATAACCCCCCCCCAGAACTATCACATTTATATAAGTATTGAGACCTTTTGCAGTGACACTCAAAATTGAGCTCAGGTCCATACTGTTTCCATTGATTATCCTTGAGTGTATGTCAGAGAAAAAAAACAAGCTATGAGGTTGAAGGAATCCGTAGATTTCCGACACCAGATTATGTCGAGGCACAGATCTGGGGAAAGTTACCAAAAACATTCTGCAGCATTGAAGGTCCCCAAGAACACAGTGGCCTTCATCACTCTTAATTGAAATCACCAACACTCTTCCTAGATTCTTCAGGGAGGTGACCAAGAACCTGATGGTTACACTGACAGAGCTCCAGAATTCCTGTGTGGAGATGAAAGAAGGTCAACCATCTCTGCAGCACTCCACCAATCAGGCCTTTATAGTAGATTGGCAAGACGGAAGCCTCTCCTCAGTTTGCACCTAAAGGACTGTCAGACCATGATAAACAAGATTCTCTGGTCTGAGGAAACCAAGATTAAAATTGTTTGCCTGAATGCCAAGCGTCACGTGTGGAGGAAACCAGGGACCCCTGATCACCATCCCTATGGTGAAGTATAATTGTGGTTGCATTATGTAGTCTGAATGTTTTTCAGCGGCAGGGACAGCGGGAGGATCAAGAGAAAGATGAACAATGAAGAGTACAGACTAATCCTAGATACAAACCTGCTCCAGAGCGCTCAGGACCTCAGACTAGGGCCAACATCCCAAAGCACAAAGCCAAAGCAACATAGAAGTGGCTTTGGGACAAGTCTATGAATGTCCCTGAGTGGCCCAGCCAAAGCCTGGACTTCAACCCAGTCGAACATCCCTGGAGAGATCTGAAAATGGCTTTGCAGCGATGTTTCCTATCCAAACAGACAAAGCTTGAGAGAATCTGCAGAGAATAGGAGGTACTACCAAAATAAAGATGTGCCAGGCTTGTAGTGTCATACTCAAGAAGACTCAATATTTGAATATTTATGTAAATGTGATATTTCTGCCTTAGAACTTAGCAACTTAGCAGAACTTAGCAATATATATATATATATATAATGCTTCATGAACTTAGTTTAACTGTTTTACCCAATCAGAAACACAAATATCAACATGTTATAATCATGTTATATTTTCTGTTAACTGAGTAAATGTAAATATTATAACCTCATAGCATGTTAAAAATGTACTTTTTGATACAATGTATTGTCAGTCACTGCATCAATCCTTGCATTGTCTGTCTTTGTATTTGGTTCCTTAACCTGCTTGTACCTTAACCTGCTTAAATTTGAAATGTCTCTATCCTATTATCTGCTAGCAAGTAGTAGACAGACTACTATTACGCCCCCTAGCGAGCATCTGATACCCCGAATCTGAGAAGGCGACCAGGAGAAGGAGGGAGGCGAGTCAGTCCTCTCATGTTTCTCTCCTCCTAGGAACAATCTGAACCGGGACGCCCAAATTCTGTTAAACCTACGTACTGTTTCAAGCTAAACTTAAAACCCAGGTTCTATACACCAACTGTGGATCCTGTCGACACAACAATCAAGAGGGTAAGTTGCTATATTGTTAAATGGTTTTTGTCTTAAAGCGTGCATTGGGAATCACGCGCATTTCCGGGGAACGCTAGCCTGTGAAAGTCCCCCTTTCACCTTTCTCCAAATTCGACTGTTGTGAGTGAGTGCCGTCAGGCTAACTAGTTAATGGACCAACCAGGGCATACAGTTGCTAGTTAGAAATGCCTCTTAAATGTGCGTGTGTGACAACGGTTGCCTGCGACATAGTTATCTTTATGACAACAAAGCAAGCTATAGCTAGCTAGCTATACATTATGATTTATTATCCTGGTAAACTGCCATGCTAATGAAAGCTAACGTTATTTGGCTAGCTTGTTAGCCTTATCTGGTAACGTTAGCTTCACGCTGACTCGGCTAGACCGCTATATAGCCAACTACCGTTAACCATGAGTTGAAAAAACATTGCCATATTTTTTCGGGGTATCTATGAACCTAACACTAGCCAGACAGGTAGTTGCATTTATGTACATATCGTTACTATATGCAGCTTTTGTATCCATGCACGCCTATGCTATGGTCCATTCACATTTGTTACGAGAAGCGCTCAATTGAATTGTTATCTTGTTATCTTTTTAATTTTAGAAGTCTCACGTAATATAAAACATTCTACAGCACAATGCATGGATAACTATGTTGAATGTATTTTAATGCGTCTTATTAAGCTAGTGCTTAAATGCAACCAGACTTGTTAACATATCACATTTTACGATGGAGTGATTGTGGCAACCCTAGAGATGTAAAGGAACCTACGCATGTCATGTTCTGTCATAGTAGCTGCCTTAGTCGTAACCACTACGCTACTAAGTTATACACACAGCATGAGCATTTAAATAGACGTGTCGACATTTACAAATACTTTTTTTTGGATGGCATGGTGTCTGTGTTGAAGTTATGTTGAGTTAACTGTTGTGCATTGCCCATTCAAGTCAACTCAGTTTGCGATAGATATAGGTTCAAGGTCGGTCCTGTCATTTTTTTGCTGCCAAACAGCCTCATCTGGCTATAGTTTTTTTGCACAAATATTCACAAAGGACCTAGAATATGTTTTTGCCCACACAGCCCCTCTTGGGATTTAGCAGAGCAAGTCTGGAAATACTGTATTCCTTATCTATGGCAAATTCAAATTTTCTTACTGCTTT
This sequence comes from Esox masquinongy, assembly GCA_016801175.1. Taxonomy (NCBI): domain Eukaryota; kingdom Metazoa; phylum Chordata; class Actinopteri; order Esociformes; family Esocidae; genus Esox; species Esox masquinongy. The sequence goes on from JACXGI010001788.1 coordinate 20,002, forward strand.
ATTTGTTGGTCAGTCCAGTATCTCATTTGGGCAGATTGCTTTCTATCACTAATTTTCATTGGTATAACTTAATGTAGCTGTATTTTGGATTGGTTTTCAAACCTTGTCTATATTATTTATATGTTTTTATTTATGTTTAAACTTCAGAATGTTTAATTGACTTTCAGACTGACCTACAGATCCTTTAGCTTACACAATATGTTTTCTTTACTGATGCCACAAATACAACACAGAACATTTTCCTTCAGTGTCAGGTGAGGTCCAGTGCATTCAAAAATGTGATTGTCCCGGTTACTAATGACATTTCCAAAGGAGGTTATTCCAAAAAATATGATAATGCCTGTTCTGTGAGCAATAGTGTTCAGAAAAACGCTGTCTGCAATTTCAGCCTATTCAGGGGGGTGGACATGTTGCATTACTTTGGTGTTTCACGACTGATCTTATTGTAATAGTCCCATTACTGTTCATCTTGATAATAGATGGGTTCTGGAACATACCATCACAATGTATGTAAATAGCATGCCACATGTTCTGAATGTGCCACAGGAGGTTCAAGTAAATAATGATTAAAAAAAAAACTTATTGGAGTTTCCTTTATTTAATATTCACATTTGTAAGACTCATTGTAAAATTACAATTACAAGGACTGGCTGGGGGTGGTTAAATTTCTTTTAGAATAGAATAGGACCCAGTGAACCTTTCAATCCTTGGACCTCGAGACTAAACCTCCCTTAGCGATCACTTGCTGTGTTACTCCACGGGGTGCCTATCTCCTTTTATAGCAGGTCTCTTCACCACCAGCACTTAGACAAATGAATCAGACAGTGCTCATAGCCCTTTTCCCCCAGAATATTGCTTTATACCCCCATGGGAGATTACTGTCATTTTTAGAACGTTGTTGATTTACAAATTAACATTGCAGTGCATTTATTTACTTTTGATGTTACGTAAGTCTATGCACGAGTAATGGCATTACCTTTATTAAATCAGGTTTACTTCAGGATGGAGCTGTTAGTTAGTCTTACATAATGGTCAAGGGCTTTTTACTTTTTATTTGGCAGATTCATATAGAGGTACATTAAATCTGTCTGCCTTAACTTTTACGTGGCATAGTATTACACAGCGGTACTGGTCATTAACAAGTATTTTATGACATTGGAAACTTCTGTGTGGATTTGGTATTATATTAGATTAAACAGATGTTGTGTTCCAGTTTTTGCATTAGCCTATGACTTTTCTGACCCCCCCCCTTCTCTCCCAGGTCCACGATTTATGCTGCCCTTCACAAGGCACTTTGATTGCCTGACATGAAACGCCAACATTTAATGAATTGCTTGCCTGTGATGAAACCGTCATTGTATGGCAAGAGTCGGCCAACTTTCTGCCACCACACATCACTATGATGTGGGGCTGGTGAGCATATGTAACTGCAGCAGCCGGGGGTTGCAGGTCTGTAGTTAATGATTGGCCACACAGTCTAGCATACAGTTGTTACAGAGAGGGCTTGCTAATGGCATGATCATCCTTTTCATCATAGTTATCAGGGTACATCGGCTCTGCTAGTTTTCCCCTCTTCATCCAGGGAAAATGGAGATCAATAATATCATTCATCAATTTCACTTATCGAGTTTAGCAAACGAACTGCTTCACTTAGGTGATGGATTGTACAGATTGTAATGGATAGTAAATAATTTGTAAGACACTCTCCTTAAGCCACCATTAGTGTCTGTTTGGCCGCCAGCAATTATGTTTCTGCGCACCTTGTGGTTGTGTAATCTGTGTAATGGACTTTCAGTGAAATGAAGACCGGCTGTTTTTTGCACAGTAATCTTTTAATATATTTTATGGCCCAGACTGTAGATTTTAGTGTACTTGAATTATCCCTCTGAGCTTTGAAATGCTCTTAAAAAGCCCACTTTTTGTCGCTGTTATCAAGATCATCCTCCACTTGTGCAATATCCATTAGTACATACCAATAAACCGTTAACAGAGATTATTATGTAAGAGTGTAGTGCAGATTGATATGATTGTCATCCCCCTGCTCCTATGATAGGCGCTGGGTCAATGTCATGCTACAATACTGTTTAATCAAGTTCTAATCTACTTAAAGGCCCAATACAGGAAAAAAAAAGTTTTATTGATGATATTTCCACATTAGGTTAAAATAGCATTCTGAAATTGTCTAAATTATAATCTTTTGGCCTGTTTTTTTGTCACAAATACCATGTTATTGTAATGGATCAACTCTTCCAGTAAGTATTAAATAGGTTACCATCCATTGGCTCTCACAAAAAATATGAGAACTTTTGAAGATTTATTGTATTTCAAATTATCTTGTTCTCTGCTTGATTTATTCAGTTACAAAACTTCCTTTAAGAAAAATGGGAAATTTACATTGTGGATGTTTTTTTTGCCTAACAGTGTAAATGTAAGTCCTGTCAAACGTGACAGCGATATGATACACAGAGCTCTACAGTAGGAATTCCATAACAGAATTTTGAACTTTGATACGATACCAGGGAAATTACATGTCTCTATACCATGGCAAGACGTCTTATCAGTAGTGTATTTATTCAAATTACCAATTACCATTAAAGTGTTTATTTCTTTTTAGTGGACATTCAAAAACTGTTATTATAGAATCAAAAAATACATGAAACTTTGGCCTCAAATGAGACCTTTTATTTCAGTACTTAAAGGAGCACTTTACCCTCAGGGGACCATAAATAGTGTGCGTCATGTCTGCCAGATTTCTAGGGCAGTGGGATTTGTTTCACACCTATTGGCCAGAAGGAGCAAGGTTTGTTTTTTGTGCACCAAGAGGCCACTGTATGGAAGGGTGAAGCGAGATCTGAAATTTAATGTAGACATGTTTTGTTTAATTTCACTAATACTCCATTTTGTATGGGTCGCACTACAAGTACATTTTATATGTAGCCTTAGGTTGTCCTTGATTCAAAGAGCCATCGGATGTCTTTCAGAATAGTTCCTATCAGCAGATGTATTGATGAATGTGCCATGTGTCAACATTTTTTCCTCTTCAAAGACTGGCCAGGTGAAATTAGTTAAAATACAGATAATATGTATTTATTGTATTTGTATTATTCATAAATATGTATTTATTAATAACTGTTTAACAAAACCAAAGCAGCAAATAAGTAGCCTAAGTTAATTTCATTGTTTTGTGCCTTGCTTCTTTCTAAACAAACACCATGGCTATGAAAACAGTGGCTATGGGAATTAGTTGAGATCTGTTGCTAGCTACTGTACAATGCCTACTTTTTTTGAAACATTATTGCTGATATTGTAACAAATAGTGTCATCCTTCATAGAACAACCAGATTTAGTGGAAAGCTGTGAGCATTCATTCTTATTTCTGCTGGTATATGTGTGTTGATGTTCGTATTCATTTGTTCGTATGTTATAGAAAGAAGGTAAACGCAAATGTGGTGTTTACCATCTGTTGTAGTTGCTTATGGGTGCATTACTGACAGTGGCACCATGCAAATGAAAGGCGATGGAGCATTTTTTTGAATTGTCTTGTTATTACTACAGACAGGCACAGAACACCATATAGGCATGATCAATCTTGGTGTTTCAGAAATAAACATTGTTTAAAATGTGCCTTTCATGTTCTAAAAATGATCATATTCGGTTCTCGTGACATTCTTACTCTGCAGTGGACTTAAAAAATAAAGTATTTGCTCATGCAGGTTTCAACCTGACATGCTAACATGCCTATTCAGATGAAAGCACAATCACTCTGAAATAATTGGCCACATTTTTGGCCAGGTCCCTCTAGAAAAAGTTGATTTTTAATCTCAGTGAGTCTCTTTCCTGATTAAATGAAGTTAAATGTAGGCTTTAATTATTGAACCGCTGAGGTTCTGAAGCATGTCTGGTGTTGTTCATTAAGCCATCCCTTTCTGTTTAGTTCTGCGTTCCCATTTTGCAGTGTTTCTCAAACTAGGGGTAATGACCCCATGTGTGGTCATCTGATTTCAAAATGAGGTTTTTACATAGAACTGTGGTTAAGCCTATTCATGATAAGACTTGTCTGCGTTTCTGGAACGTGTTGGTGTGTCTTTCTGTCTTTTGTTAACTTTTCCGTGAAGCTATAGTGCTAGTTAAAACAAGCTCTGTCCGTCCATCCATCTGTTTTTCCTTTATTCCTATCTTTGGGGTTCTTTAAGAACCACCTCAGAACAGAGTGAACAGGACCAAGCAGTAAAGCCGACTGGGGAACATTATCATTAATGATATTCTTTCTATACAGAAGATCTTACAAAATGTTTGCCTGCTGTTTTTTCTTACCCTGTCGGCTTTACTGCCTGATCCATATTCAGATTGATATATATATATCTATATTTTACAAATCATGAAAAAATTAAATGCACTGTAAATGGCTGCAGTCAAGTGATTAAAAATTTGTCGTTAAATAGGCAGCAACACAGTTTTTTATGTGTTAGGTTTTGTAAATAAGAATTGAGTCACAGAAAATATTTGGGCATCTCTGCCAGAATGTATGGTGAATATAACTTAGGATCTTGTCACCTCTTATCCGGAGAGCATTCTGCTTGGTAGTTGTGTCAAGATGAAATACTTGTCATGATATTCCGACATTGGCTCTGTGTCTATGGGCCAAATATTTGTCAGTATACTGTCATGCAATACTCACAGATGCCTAAATCAATTCCATATTTTGCTTCTTGTTAAACCAAAGCGGCTGATCAGAATTCCACGTAATGAAATGGCACAAACTTAAACGTCTAACAATTACTTGTGATGAATAGTAACTGTGGGAAGAAGGGTTGCTCGTTCCTGCCTGTGGCTGTTGGTAACAAGAAGTAAAGGGATCGACCCACAATGCCTCCGGTCCTGTGAGCCTGGTCATCCCCAGTCCCTACGCTTCCATACAGTGCCCCTCTCCAGCTCTCATTCTGTTCGACACGGAGGAAAGAGTAATTAATCTCCAGGAGGAGCGTGCCAAATCTGGGGACTGCATAACAATTTGTCTTCTTTGCAGGGGCAATGCCAAGTTCTGCCTGGCCCCGTCCCTCTCTCCACCCTCCTTGCTGGAACCGATACTGAGCAAGCTGTCACTTTGCCTCTCTGTCAACACAGGGATATTTGTGTTCTACTCGCCTAAGTATCAACTCCTTCTCATTCGCGGTAGAATACATAAGCAGCTGGCCTCTTATCTCTGGGCTCAGCTAGCCGCTTCAGTTCATTAATAACGTGCATGTGTTGTTCTGAAAGTGTGCAAGGGTCTAAGT